>CAIGRT010141430.1:0-33928 GCA_903798405.1 Fraxinus platypoda
TGGCAAAATAAATGAGAAAAATCAAGGGTATAGATAAAACCTTATTTGAAGCTTGAAATTGATTTTCTCCCAAATCTTTGCCAAATCCTTAGTAGAAACTTTTTGTGCTCTTTGATTTAATCTCCAAAATACCAAGCAAAAAATGAAAAGAAAATGAAAAGAAAGAAAAAGCAAAGAAAGAAGAAGGCAGAAGACGTCCCAATCAAGAAGAAAAAGAAAAATAGGAAGAAAAGTCCAAAGGGCTGATTTTTAAAATTAAACATAGTGAAAATTGCAGCCTAGGTCCCCAGATTTTGTAAAAGTGACGAAACGGTCCCCATAACTAATTTTTTTACAAAAGTGGCGCTGCAGGCCTCAGTCAGCTGCAGGAAAATGGAAATTTTGCCATTTTGTAGCTAAGTCCTCCAATATTTGCATAGAAGGTCCCTCAACTATGATTTTATACAATTTGATCCTCGAATTTTGACTTTTCTTTCAATTTTGACCTACATAAATTGCATCTCAATGTCCTCCAACTTTTAGGCTTGTTCACTTTGGTCCCCAACTTCACAATTTTTGTACATTTTAGTCTTTTTTTTCTCATTTTGCCTTGTTATCCTTGGGTGATTTTTGGCCTACAAAAGTAAATGTTACACAATTGTAAGTAGAAATCCACTCATTTTAATCAATAATTAGCTTGTTTAGGTATTAAATAAGTGTTCAAAAACACACTAATCATCCATATTCCCCGATTAGCCTTTTCCTTAGTTGTCGTTGTTTCCATATCATTCCACCTTTCTAGCTCCTCCTAACCGAGACACCAACAATGACGAAGACAATTAACGTCTTCATCCTGGTCAGTTCTCCCTCCATTTTCTTTCATTATACATTGTGGACAATGTTTTATTTAAGTTTGGGGGATTGGATTTACATATTTGTTTAGTAGTTTGTGTTTGCATGCTTGTATGAGTTGGTTAGCCTTGCTGGCCATGATACATATATTTGAGAAGTCATATCAGTTTGTAAATTGTGCACACGTTAGGTGCTTTAGTTAAGTTCAACTTATTCTTGTGAAGATCTTGATGCACGTGAATTAAGTTGATGTTGTACAGGAAATAAGTTGATCCATTCATATTTATAGGTTGAAATAGAGAATTTAGATGCTAAACCCGAACAACCACTAAACATTATCATATCCTTAAACCAAATCTAGGATAGTTTGGTTTGTTGAGCCGTTGTTGGGAAACTTGGAGATAAATGTGGATTCTATGTGTGCTTTATATTGCGTGCATTGTCCAAGATCAATTGGATGAAAATTGGGCGAAAACCTTAAGTTAGAGGTCGATTTTCAAAAATGAGAGTATAATAAGGGGTATTGCACTAATCACTGCATAAAAAATGGAAAAAAGTCACCTCATTGCTAAGCTACCCTAAGAGATCCCTAAGAGGACAACTGTAATAATCTCATTATAAAACGTCTTTTTGCAGCCTTTATGATTTGAATAATTAAGCTAGCAAGAGTTTAAAACCTAGTTCCCTAAAATCATCTCACTTGGGAGTCAGAGGTCATTTAGAAAGATTAATGTAGAGATGTCCACACATAAGATTGGTTAAAGAGTATAAAAGTAGGTGTATAAAACAGTAGACACACCACATGACTTGATTAAGCCATAAACACTTGTTTAAGAGGATTAAGCTTTTGATAAGAGGTTAGTAACTTGGTTGATTCTGGGAGGTTGAAACAATTAAAAATAAGAAGAAGCCTCCTTTGTTGATACGTTGAACTGCAAACTTGAGAGGATAAGGAGTAGTGATTTGTAAATCAACCCTAGATTACACCCTTGGAAAGATAATGAAAGAAAACAAGTTTGGAGTGTGTGAATCCCATGAGTGAAGAAATGATACATTTTACTTTTAAGGTCTAAGATTGGATCATCTTGTTGAATGTACAACGGTAAACTTAATTCTTTACACACACATACACACGCGCATGTTTTGCATTGAATGAGTATGTACTTGATTTTTGCACTCTAACTTTGAGGTAGTTTATAGACTTGATATAACGTTTTCAATGCTGAGCTATAAAGGCAAGCTAGCTAACTACATCTGTTTTAGGTGACTTTGGTTATTTAAGTGTGTTAGTGTGTCGTTAGTTCTTCTCTTTCGTTTTATGTTTGCTCGAGGATTAGCAAATAATTAAGTATGGGGTGTTTGATGAGTGAGTTTTACTCATTGTTTAATGCCACTTAAATTTGATATTTGGTTGTCTTTGAGCAATTTAGAATGTTTTGATGTGTGTATTCGTGTTGTGTTACAGGTTAGGTAACTTGGTGAAAATTGCGAGTTCAGAGCGTGAAAAGGAGCCAAAGTTTATACGAGTGTGGATGGATGGGAAGAGACTTGGAATTAATTTTAGAGGATGGAAAGAAAAATAATCAAAACAAGGAGGAGGAGAAACGTCAGAAAACGAGGCGCCACAGCTCCATGGCCATGACCAAGAAGAAAAAATTACAAGAAACTGGCGCCGCACACCAACTACAAATATGAAGCAAGAAATTGGCGCCGCATCGCCAGTGACGATAACATCGCAGTGTCATTGGCAATAAAGTTTTTTTTTTTAATTTTCTGAATTCTTTTAAGGCCCAATCCAATTCGTATAAGATTGGAGAAGACTGTAAATACAACCCTAGAGACTACTTTGAAGGTTGAATGACGCAAGAGGCAAGAGAACAAGAGATTGTTTGAGAGCAAGAAAGAGAATTCATGCGTCTAATCAGTTTTTCTCATTTTTTCTTTTTCATGTTCATAATACTAAATTGGATTATATCTTTTCTCTTAATCATGAACTAAATTTTAGAACTAGGGTTTGATGTAACCTACTTGAGACTTGTTTTGATTTTAATACCATTAGTTTTTCCATGTGTTTATTTGTGTTGATTTTTTTGCTTAATGCTTTCAATTACCTAATCAATAATTGAATGATTTGATGCTTTAAATTTCAACAATCAAGAGAGAGAAATTTAGGTGTGATCTAAGAATAACACAACCTAAATTTTAAAGGTTTCGAGAGAAAGCATGAAATCTTTGAAATATGTTCCACTTAAGAACCACGAACGTGAATATTTCTAAATTTTAATTTGGAATAGAGATATTAAAATTAAAATATAGAGATACCTATTCGCCACTCGAGAGTGAGAATAAAATTAATTTAGGGTTCGTATTTATAAACTTTAAGAAAATTGAGAGAAGTAGTTATATAATTTGAGAAACATTGTCGATAGTTTGGTCACTAGGCTTTCTTACTTCGATAACTTTCTCGTATAACTTGCATTGATTTAGTTGAATTTGCGAAGACGTCCATTTTTAGATTAGTATAAAAACATTGATTTTAAAATATGATCTTTTAAATAAAATAGAGCTAAAATAATTATAGTATTAAGTAGAAATTTAATTTTAATCCCTGTGGGTTCGATATCCTTACTTGAACTTGTATTACAAAATTTGACAGCGTACACTTACGGTATAATTTATGTTGTGAAAAACACGTAACACACCACAACCATAATACGGCAATAAACCTGCTACTTAGGTTTGAGTCAAATCTTCAAAATCTAAAATTTATGTTATTGTCCCTTGCAAAAAATAAATTTTCATGGTCAATAATAATTAAAAATAGCTGCCATGGTATTTAGGGATGGGAAATACATGATTGATGCACCATCAATATGCTTGTATATTGAAACGGGCATTTAAATGATTAATTATAACTTAGTGCTGCTATGGCGTGTAAATTTTTGCCATTAGAGTGTGGATATTTGAACGGAGTAGGCAAAATAACTCGAACCAATTGAACCAAACAGAATTGGTTGATTTAAGCTCGATTCTGCTTACATTTGAAACAATTGGTTTAGTTCTAATTCTAGTGCCTAGAATTGGTTCCCACTCAACCGTTTTTATAATTAATTATATTTATTTGTTAACTTGGTGAATGATTTTATTAGGCCCCTGTTTGGCACCCATTTTTTTCTCATTCTCATTCTTTTTCTCTTTCTTCATTTCAACCACACATTTTATCAATAAAATAGTATTACACATAAACCTAAAAATTTTCATTACTTTTTAACCACACATTCTTCCATTAATCACTATTCAAAAACACATTTTTCTACTGAAATGGGTGTCAAACACCCTCTAGATGATATCTGAGCATGTTCGGTAAAACTTTATTATATTATAAACCATGGATATAAAATGTGTGGATAATAAATGAGTAAAATTAGGTAAAATTTATGGGTTTTATGAAATATTTGGATAAAAATAGAGTTTTATCAGCTTATAGGCAATGATTAAGCTTTGCCGAATATGCACTTTTTATGGAGATGAGACTTGACGTTTGCATTAAATGATGCTTATTATTACTATTTTTTATTCTGTGCATGAATATTATTTTTGGTGATAGAACTTTGTATTGTAATTTAAATTAATGGATTGAAATTTTTGGTTATGGAACCAAAATAAACATAATCATAACCATTCAGTTGAGTTCTGGTTTAGTTTCATAATTATTGATTAAATAGTTCCCTTATAAAATAATCATTAGTTCTTAGCTTAATTCGATTCTCTTTAAAACTAAACTGACGATGCCTACCCTTATATTTGAACATGAAGACCATTTTACGGAAGAAGTTAAAAAAGAAAGAAAATCTCAACTAGTATTCTTCCCCGGGAATATGGGTGATCTTAATCTGCACAAAAATTGAAGACTTTAAAGTGAATATTTTAGAGGGGTGGTGTACAGGAGTGATAAGATGGCTTTTCTCTTGTTTTTTATTTTTCATCCAATTTTAGTTCATTTAATGATAAAGCCCAAGGGTAAATGAGATTTTGACAAAATATTGGCTTGTAAACTTAAGGAGAAATGCTACCGGGGGGTTGACAACCCCCCGACCGGCCACTCAAACTTAAGTCGAGGTAAAATCTTTCATAAAGGACTTATGCTACTAAAATAAAAAGGTTGAGGATGGACATGCTCTATTTTGAAGGTTTGGGACCAAATGATACAAATGGTAAAGATTGGGGACCTTCTCTCTATTTATTTTCCTCTTCGTTTAATGTACTCTTCTTCACCGCCCTTAATCGCCTCACTGTAAGCTTAGAACTAAAATCCTCCTCTTGAGATTAACAAAAACCCTAATTTTACCCTTCGTGAAAAACCCACCTTATGCAACCCTACCCACCTTATTCTCATAATTGAATTTTCTTTTCGTCTAGTAAATGACGAAGATTTATGGAACCGGAGTGTATGATTTCCGGCGCCACCGGGTGGCTGAGTATCCGGTGGGCATAGAGGCGCTTCCACAGCAACCGTCCACTCCACAGCTTCCGGAGAATCCTCCGGAGTCGAAACCCGGCTCCAATTTTCCCAGCTCCATTACACTTACTGAGATCCAGCGTGACCGTTTAACGAAAATTGCAGCTGCTAATTGGGCGAAAACTTCGGATACCGTTTCCAAGAAGCCGTTCAGTGCTGAACTCGTGAAAGAGATTTACTATACGGAGTTAACTGTTAAAGGTGAAGATAATGTTTACTGTGTGCACTTTGCTGTCTTGTTATTATTGAACTCAAATGAGCCTTGTCGTATACTCAAGTGTTTCTATAGTATGATTTGTGACCCTTCAATGGAAACTTCTCCCTGTATTAGCTTTACCAAATTGCATTAACCATGTACACTGTCATTTGAATGCATTTCCTTTTCTTTTCTGTCTCATTATAATGCGAAAGAAACTGGAAGTGTTCTTAAATCAGTTTCCGAAGGAAATATGGGATTCTCTATGCCAACTACTTCTCTCCAAGGAACCTCTACTTTTTTCTTTCCTTGGTATTTCCTGGCTCAAGTGATAGTGGAATACCATTCTTTGTATTTATTGGAACCTGCGTTACTCTTGGTATAAGATCTTGTTGTGTAGCATTGATTATGTCAAAGTCCTAAGATGTTTTTGTTTTGGCCTTAAGGCCAATTCCGGGTACTAGTTTGCTCTTCAGCCTTTTCCTGTTTTGCTAACTGCCTCATAGTGTTTTTCAGAGACAACCTGCTTTATAAGATCCCAAGGATCCATAAACCATACCAAAAGTGTCTCAGCTCCATTGCTCATTACTTTCTATTGGCCCCTGCCCCCAATATTTCCCAGAGTTTAAACAACTTTCTCAATGTCTAGGAGCTCCTGTGGGATTGGGATGATGCATGCCCCCTTGTTTGATCATTAGGCATTGGACATGAATCTTCAACATGTGAATTAAGTCTAAAGAACCAGGCACTACAATTTACAGGTTGAGTAACAGGGATGCCTCCTATATCAGTTTTCACAGATAACTTATATTTCTTTTTATGACTCTTAGCTCTGTTACTACAAGCCGTATACATGCAAAAATCAGCTATTTATTCCAAAAAAACTAAGATATCGATCTTTAGCAAATAATCCAGAAAGACCATCCTATTGACGTATAAGCTTGGAATTGGAATTCTGGGACCAAAAACTCGAGTAAAATGGCGTATATGTTTTCAATATCCACCTTGGCATTTCCACACCTAAAAATCCCTCTGATATATCTGCTTCCAGATTACCCACATCCAAAATTTAGAAACTTCATTACGTAGACATCAACTTCCAACTGAGCACCAATTTTTTTACAGCATGCACAACCCAAAAACCACAGTTAAATAAATGATGAGCAGTTTCACCCAATGTTTTGCACATTCAGCACCAGCCATAGCCAACACAAACTCTTCCTTCCCTGAAGTTATCTCCTATCAAAATGGTCCCAGCTGAACCCATAGACACAAAGACTCACAGGGCCTTGATATCCCATACCACCTTCCAAGCAAGAGTTCCATTGGAACATTTGGTAAACAAGTTGCAGAAAGAGTTGGAAAAGATTCCATTACCAACACCTTTCAAATCTTCTGTAGTCTGTAGCTTTCTCCCAGAAATCTTATATTATAGTAATTTAGAGCATTCTTTCTTAAAATGAACTGCTAAAATTTGTTTCAAAACCGAATTATTAGGTTCTAAACTTTGTCAGTTCAAATCTTGATGCCTAGATCTATACCCACAACCTAACCATATCTGAGGAACATGGGATGTACTGACTTGTCTACTTCTTGGTGGCCTTTGAAACAAGCTCCAGTGTGGTTAAAAGGTAGACTTGCTACTGCTTGCAGTATTTTATAACTGGTGCTTTAGAAGAATGGTTGCCAATTTGTTAATGGAATTAGATCTATGAAGTCTGATAATAAACCGTTAAATGAATGTCAGTGCTATGACTTCCTTTAATAATTAAGAAAAGGTTTTTAGCGTGAACATGTTTTCCCAATCAGTTCAGTAGATATGAACCTCTTTCGTAGTGTCATTTACAAATCAGTTCGGTAGCTATGAACCTGTTTCTTATTCTTAGGTACAAATCAGTTTAGTAGATATGAACCTGTTACATATTCTCGTTTAAACACACATATGCATTGGTTCAATCAAATATAGTTGTTGATTTCCGATTATTGACTTAAAAATTCTTGGATGTAGGTGGAAGAAAGCCAGTGCCATTGCAAAGGGTGATGATACTGGAAGTCAGTCAGTTCTTAGAGAATTACCTTTTTCCAAACTTTGATCCTGAGACTACTACATTTGAGCATGTGATGTCAATGATACTTATGATCAATGAGAAGGTATAGAGACAATTCATTTGAAATTAATTTATTTTGTGTAATTATCATTCGGTTGGTAAACAAGTGTGCAAAAGAAAAAAAAATGAATTTTATGCCATGGTTTAAATTATTCTTTTTAAGAGAAGATTAGGGCAGGATGATTACTAGATGCTAGGCTACGGATATAATAAATTAGTTTGCCACATGCATAAGAATGGGCAGTGTTTTATAGAATTTATATATTTGAAAGAGAATAATTTGAACACATTTGCAGAATTATGACAATGATGAGAAACAAGAAATGAAAATCATAAGAAAGGCTACGAAGCTTTTAATCTTTTATGCCTGTAATTTTTATTTATTTTAAATGCTTCTCTCTAAAATGATAAAGGTTGTCTTGTTGAGAAATACGTAAACTTATCTAAGCAAGCCTTGTTAGCATTGGAGGGGAATGTTTTGCAGTGCAAATGAATAATGATTGATCCAGGACTTGAAATTCGTTGGGGGAATGTGGGAACGGTGTTATTCTTCAGGTCTTTATTTGAGAACTATAAGCATCAGAATTTCTTGAAACTTGAATGGGCCCCTCTTTTGTGTAACTATGCTGGGTTGCTAAGGCATGTAAAGGAGAAAATGATGCCTTGCAGGTGATGCATAGCTATGGAAAGATATCATGTTCCCTGCCTAGATTAGTTGGTTTTACCATTCGTATAGGAAGTCAAGTTCTAATTTTCCATGGTAGTCAGTGGTGCAGAGTGAAAACATAGTGAATGAATTAATTATTTTTTTGGAAATTGACAAGTTCAAAATTTGAAACATTTTTGTTCCTTGTCCTCGGAACTTGCAGTTTCGAGAGAATGTGGCTGCTTGGATATGTTTTTATGATAGGAAGGATGCGTTCAAGGCATTTCTTGAGAAGGTTCTTCGCCTGAGAGAGGTATGTTTCCATGATCTTCCATTAACTATTGGGCCCCATGTTTCCTTCATTCAATTATGACAGTTGTTTTGTTATATAATCTGATGTCCATTGGAGTTTGTTTACAAGATTTTTCACATTCCTTTTTGTTTTTTGTGGAGAAGAGGTTACAGATATTGAAAGCTGAATATTGTAAAGTAATATATGTGTGTGTGTGTGTGTGTGTGTGTGTGTGTGTGTGTATGTATATTTTAATTTCTATAATGCAAGGCTGCTTGGGGTTGATATCAGTTGATTGTCTATAACTAGATTTACACTTTATAATATTGTGGCAAATCAAGCACTAAATGAAATCTTGTGATCTCATCATTCTGTGAAGTTCTACATATTTGGGTTTGTTTTCTTATTATGCTATTGGCTCCTGCCTTAGTTACATTCTGCTATAGGTACTACCCTTTTGTATTTGGTTTCTGTTGTATTTCAAAATTATTTTTCTGCTCCACTAACGTTGATGCTTAAAGATATATTATCATCACATGCCTATTACACTGGTTGACACTGTGATTCCTTGTATAAAAATGTCAATTCAGTTTATATTATGATGAATTCTACAAATTTCTGTTATAATTATTGAGGGTGTTCGGTGGACATTAAAATTAAATTTTTAGTAGATTGTGATAGGAGTTTTTGAGATGTGTGGTTGAAAAGTTGTGGGACCCATGAAAGATGTGGTTGATATTGATTATTTGACTTTGACTTGGGATTAAAATCAGATTTTAATCCGGATCAAACAGGGCCATTATTATGGGTTAAGATAACTTGGTCTTTCCATTGCCAAAAGATAACTTTCGTCGTCACCTTTTTTTTTATTTTTTTCTTGAAAATCTGGAAATTTATTGAGATTGCTTCATTTACAGTACTTCACTGAACTTTGGTTCATTTATTTCAGGTTATGGGAATGTCCCTTGGCCTTTGATGCCCATATAAAGGGCATGATGAACATAGAAACATTCTTTAATTTCTATTCTAACGAATTGGATATATTTTATGAGGAATCAGAGGTATATGGACCTTGATTCTACTGATATCGTTGGGTTGGTTTTGACACGTGCAGTCCATAATCATCTGCTGTGATTCCCTTTCATTGTTAAATTCATTTTGAGGCTTGTGTCATCAGTGTTAAGAGCACTGGATGTTATCTTATTGGCATTTGACTATAAAGCCATATGCATAACTTCAATACAACTTGATAGCAACTGATTTGCGATTCAACAAAACATTGTGTGATGATATATCTGACTTTGTAGGGAAGAAGTCTAACTATTGCAGAGAAAACCAATTATCTACTTTTCATGATCAATGCCTTTCAGGTACTATCCTAAAGACGACATAAGAAACCCAAATAATACTTGGATGTTAGTCAAATATCTCGTTGATTTCTTTCCACCATTACCTGTCTTTCCACACGTCTTGTCACATGAAGTGGTTCAAGGAATTCTCCATCTGCAAATATCTGAAAAGTCCTTTGCAACTCTTGCATGACCCGTACCAGACAAGTAATATTTAATTATTTAAAGCTCTTTTAGAACTGAAAACATTGAGCCTGGGAAGAAATTATAAATGGTTTAATAGAAACGAGTGGAGGATAAGTGGATATACTCGTGGGTACATTGGAATGTATTGTTGAAAATGAAGTTTGTAAATGATTTTATAAATTTCTCCAAATGGAGGCTAATAAATTATGTGGAGGATTATTTTTCTTAGTACAGATGATAGTATTATTACCTTCTTTTCTGTTTCCGGGTGAAAAATGGCACACACTTCTAAAACCGTAATTCTACTCATTGAATGTTTGTTAAGATTTTTATTTTGGAAATGAAACCCCCTGGGTTTGTTCAAAGTTAGAGTTCGCATGTTTATTCTACAAGAGCACGCTCTTACGTTTCATTTTTGTTTGCTCTTCTTCCATATTCATCACCCATACGTGTTTATCATAGATGCCTTTACTTCATTTATTCACGTGTCACGCTTCCTTCATTTGTTGAAATAAAATCGATATCGATTACCAATACCTGACAGTTTTTAGTGACCTGGCCCCTAGATGCTCCCCACCCCATGGATGCACCAAGTTACAACACCCAATTCAATATTAACATTGGCTATTGTGATATAATTCCTAGAACTTTTAAGTTACATGCAATCTCTTAACTAACCAAACTAAAATCAGTCTTGTCACCTCTGATGCTCGGACTCTTTGAAATAATTGGAGTACCTGTGTCGGACACGATACGACATGGGTATGGGTATGGGATATGTGTCAGATTCTCCAAAATTCAACCGGACGCTTCGTCGTTTTTGCTTTTCTTCCTTCTTTTTTTCTTTTCCTTTTCTTCTTTCCCACTTTTGCTCTGTATAAACCTAGCGTCGTCGCCAAGAGAGTGGAGAAAGGCGGCGGTGCTAGGTTTTACTTTCTTTTTCTTTTTTTTTTTTCTATTTTTTTTCCTTCTCTCTCTCTCTATTGGTGGTTTAGAGTTTTGTTTGTATAAAATAAAAATGAGTTTCATATAGTGCTACTTAGTGCTCCACTAAGTCCAAATTACAATCAAGTTCCTCATTTTCTATTTTATATAACATTTAGTAATTCCCATAATTGAAAAATAAACCCCAAAATTTTATTTTATTTGTCTTAATCCCTTATTAAATACCCATTTCCTTCATTATGAATAATTAATTTTGGTCTATTTAAAATGACACCCTGGATTAGTAAAAAAATTGTAGTTTGAAAGTCGTACCCACGTACCCGTGTCTGAAATTTGAACTCTTTTTAGTTATGTCCATGTATCCTACATTTTAGAAAATAAAATAATCGAAACTTAGATACGTATTCGTACCCGAGTTCGAGCATCATAGCTTGCCACTCTATTCCTGTGTCGCTTGTTACTCTTCCATAATTTAATGTGGATTAGGGGACAGGACGATCAAATATTACTTTTAGATTAATAAAATGATCATTTTGTCTCTTTTCAGAACTTGTAATGGCTAGCATATTTTCCAGAAATTTTATTTTTTTCCTACTAAAATTCATATGGATCTGATTGTTTATCCTTCTCCTTCAATTATGCTTGATAGAGCTTAGAAGATGAGATAGTGAGTGAAAGGGTCATGAGATTAGCAAGTCTGGAGTGCTGGCATAGCCTATCATATGGTCGCTTTCAGGTATGCTTTATAATGTTTTTAAGTGTTCTTTTTTTTTTTCCGGGGGGGTGGGGAAGGAGTTTGATGTCACTTAGTTTAAGTTCTTCTTGTTTGTTCTTCTTTTCTCAAAATATTTTTGTCTCCGCCCCTTTTAATCTGTTTATTTCGTTTTGATCCCGTGGTTGTAGATGGAACTTTGCCTCAATGAAAACCTTATAAAGAAATGGAGAAGAATTGCCAAAAGAGCCAAGGATGCAACTAAAAGAGGGGAGTCTTTTGATCCCACAACTATGATCGAAGCAAAGTTCTTGCGAAATCTCATTGAAGAGTTTCTAGGGGTATTGTGTGCTTGACTAAGCACTTTTGTGATCTGTTTGTTGACTTCTTGTTTGCTAGGCATGTTATTGTTTATTTTGTCCTCTCTATTGTAGGTGCTCGATTCTGAAGTTTTTCCCAAGCAGCAAAATAATGAGGACAATGGTATAGTTGATGCAAATGAGTATGAAGAAGTTGATGATGCCGCTGTCCTGTATTGTGAAAGGTTTATGGAGTTCCTTATTGATCTCTTGAGTCAACTGCCAACTAGGAGGTACTGTTTTGTGGTGAAACTTTTTGGTTTTATCACTAATTCTAGTTAACCCAATTCAGAAAATTTTGGTCATTCCCTGTCTACATCACTCCTATTATAATATCTCTACTCATAAATTTAATCGCTTCATCGCTTTCATGTGAGTATGAATGAAAATAATAAATGTGATGCTGTAGGCTGGGGACCATGAAGTTTTTGAAACAAAAGCATAATTCAGTAATATATGGCTTCTGCACCAGGACGACTACTATGGTTAGAAACTAAAGAAAATTGATGACTTACAAGTCTAATAATTAAGGTCGTGTTTGAGCCCCATTTTTTGAAAGAATATGTTTTGTAATAGTGATTTTTTTTGGAGAATGAAGGGTTAAAAAGTACGAAAAGTTTTGGGTTTACTTGTACAATTATTTTATTGGAAGAATGTGTGGTTGTAAATGAGTTTGGGGAAAAGTGAGTTTTTATATAATGGGGCTCAAACAGGAGCTAAGTAACCTCTAAAGTAACCTGATACTGTTGATCCATGGTTAAGACGTTCCATGAAATTCTTCAGTTTCTCTCCCCTGCCCCCATGATTTAAAAGTGCTTGCTGTCCCACAAACTTGAGAAGGCTGAATTTTGGATTGTTTGCCTTATTGGTAAATATATGATTTCTAGTGAAGTATATTGCAATAAAGTTGCGCAAGATGATTTCCAATCAACCAAACAATGAATCAACTCATGATATTGGATCCTTCATGAAGTCACAGACTGACAATTGCATGAAATCATAACTAATCTGTGTTAGAACAAAAACATGGGTCATAATATGCTTCTCCTTCAACAATATGAGTGCTTCTCCTCAATCCTTTCCACATGTGGCTGCATTCTGTTTTGATGGTTGATGGTTCTCTCTCTTGGAGAGTCCTACCCACATTTTCTTTTTGCTGGCTACTAAAATATATGTTTTTTTTGTTTGATCTATCTAAAGGATTTCCCCTTATAATGGTGAAATTGCTGCTTGTATTTTTCTTGATTGATTGTGAAATGCTACTAAGATGTGTATGTTTTGTATAGCTACTGCTTATTGTCTCAACTTCTTTTGAACAGGTTGGTTCGGCCTCTAGTTGCTGATGTTGCTGTTATCTCTAAATGTCATTTAAGTGCTCTGTATGGACATGAGAAAGGGAAACTGTTTGCACAGTTGGTGGACTTGCTTCAGTACTATGAATGTTTTGAGATTGATGATCATAAAGGTAGACAAATGACTGATGACGAGGTGCTTCAAGCTCATTACAAACGTCTCCAGGCTTTTCAGCTTCTCACATTTAAGAGAAGTCCACAGGTGTGTAATGTTTTTGTGTAACTTGAAAGAACTAATTTCTTTTTTCTCCCAACCCACTGTCCAGAGAAAAAGGCACAAAAGAGTTGGTGACACTTAACATGACTAGTCATGCTTTGGATGGATAATTTTTGGGGGAACTTTGATATATTTAACTCTCCTTTTTCTCTTTGCAGTTGCGAGAACTTGCATTGGCTAACATTGGCTCGATTAACAGGCGTGCTGACCTATCAAAGAAACTTTCAGTACTTTCTCGTGAAGAGCTAAGAGATTTAGTATGTGGAAAGGTCAGTATGGTGGCTAAGATTTTCAGTTTAGGAATGCATCCCAATTTTTTTCTTAGAAACATTATTTCAAAAGATTTATTCACTGATGACAGAGAAATCAGGAGACTTCAAACTGTACTAGCCTAGCCTTATTGTTAAATGTCATGAATATCTTTTGGGGAAAGAGATGTTATGTGGATCCTGACTAAATTTTGGGTGAGCTAGCTAAAAGTAGTCACTTCTATACCTTAACTAGGAGCTTGATATGGTTGATATCATTCTTTAGGATAAAGTGTTAGATTGGCCTATTAAGAATGGAAATGTTTTGAGGGGAGGTCACTTTACTAGAAGTTATCTGATAAAGATCAGACTGTTTGTTGGTTTTGTAGATCAAGAATTGCGGAAGTTGGGATGCCTCCATTCTTTCTTCATTTAGTTACTTGACGATAGTGATTTTGTCTTTACAAAATTTCAAACAAAAAAGTCTAGGCTTTTTATCAGGAATTATTGGTTCGTAACTTCTATTATTTTTCATAGTTAACTGATTCTATAAAAGCTTGGATTAAACTACTTGTACACACAGTGTATACCTTGATTGACACTTCCCTATGTGTCAAGAATTTGACGGTTGGAAAAGGTGTCCGATCAATGTACCAAAATCTGTCAACTCACATGTGTGTAAATCAATATGTCAACCTTTATGTACATATAGCATGATCCTAAAAGCTTTACTCCTTTTGTTCCATACTTCTAGCTTAATTTCCAAAGACTAACACTTTTTGTATATTGTCATGACATTCATGATGCTAGCATTTGATTTGCCTGGTTACCATTTGATTTTGTACGTTACCTATCCGCCCTTCTGAATTGTAATTCTAAAAAATAATTAGTGATTGTGTTCATTCCAAATTGTACGAGAAGTTTGACTCTCTGAAATAGAGGGGACACAGAATTGGAAAGTGTAGCAATACAATGTGACGTTTGAAGGACACATTTCAAAGGTCTTGAAAGTTTGTTCTCTCAGTGAGATTATTGAATTTTTAACATTGGTACTTCGCTGTTTTGTCTCACTATGTATATCTGAATTGAGGTGAAGGTGCTGAGGGCTTGAGGTGAACAAAAAGAATATGGTTTTGAGTTTTTGAGAATCCTGACTGTGTAGGTCTCGAAACAAACTTGTACCAGGCTTATCCCACTTGAATGTTTTAGTCTTCATGATACTCGGTGGATGGATATGAAAATGTGTTCATGGAACATGACAAGTATGATAAAACTGAAAACATGAGCATGTAGGGAATTCTGATTATTTTGGAACGTTGCAGATACATTGAGATGATGAATGGAGGAGAATGAGTGTCTATTTGTGTAAGGTATCCAAATTGGTGATTGTCTGGGTAGAAATGGTGTGCTTGACGAGAGTGACATATGTTTACTTATTTGCAAGTCCTCATTTTGGTAAGAGGCTTGGTTCCTGTTATCCTTTGATATGATAGGTGCTTATCTAGAAAATGGAAGCAAAATACCAACGCAATCGTGGTAGATTTTGAGGCTGCACCAGTGAAGGTTAATGGGGGTTTGGATTCTCCGACTGGCCATTAATAAAATCAAATACACGAGAACAAGAGGAAGGAGGCATAAACCTGACGTTCCAAAAGCAAAACAATGTAACATATAAAGGAGTGGAATGAGAGGGGTAGTTTCTACATAGAAAGTGCAAGTGAGAATAAAGCTAACGTCCTCTAATATTAGAAAGTCCATATATGTACTAGAGCTTGAAGTCGTCGTAATAGGTTGAGAGGTCCATACTTCTGATAATGGCATTGATCCCAGCCTTTTAATGCAAGTGAATCGGCAATCTTGTTCCTTCACAATCGGTGTTTGATCTATGTAAGAATGATTTGAATCGTCTATGGTCTTCCATTCCTAGTGATGCAGTGAGTAGCCACAGACGAGTAGTCTTCACCTAAATGTCTGTTAATTCAAGTCATCGAGTAAGTAAAATTCCATCCAAGATAGTTCGTGACTTAACCTCTAGAATACGATAGTTTCTATATGATGATGAGAATGCCCTAATGTTGATCTTTGTTGTATATGTGGCTTATATAGAGTGGAACATAAGTTTACTGGATCAAAATGGCTAATGTTGGAGCGGAGCTCACCGAACGGAATGGAGGCACATTACTTCTTGTAGATGTAGACACATCGTCGATCCACGTTAAATACTTGTGTTGATTTCTCTATTTCACTTTTTTATTATTTTGCGTTTAACATCCACAATTGGTATATAAGATCCATGTCTAGATGGCAAGTTCTTCGATTGTAAAATTTGATGTGATGAAGTTCGACTGAACTGGAATTTTGGATTATGGCAGCGAAGGGTGAAAGATTTGTTGGCCCAGTACTATCTGGGAAGAAGCCAGAGGGTATGTCAGATGTCGATTGGGAAGAGCACGAGGCGCAAGCAGTGGGTACAATTCGATTTTGTTTGGCGGACGAGATCGTGTATCACGTTATGGACGTTGAGTCTCCGGCGGAGGTTTGGCTGAAATTGGAAAGTTGTTATATGTCAAAGTTTCTTACGAACAAGCTACATTTGTAGCAGTGGCTGAACGGGCTTAAAAGTCTTGTATGGGCTTGGGTTAGGGTTAGTATAAAAACTAATGATGTAACCATATTATTCATACTGTAACAATCTCCACTTAGCTTCTTGTGGACGTAGGCACATCGCTGTACCACGTTAAATAGTTGTGTTGATTTCTCTATTCCACTTCTCTATTATTTTGCATTTAACATCCAACAATCCTAGTCTCGAGTAATGCCCCTCCAATAGGAAATCCATCCTTAACACATCTATTGATGCGAATCTTGTAAGATTCCACTGGTACGATATGCTAGAAAACTAATATAGGGGGCGCTGAGGGAGAAAGAGTTAAAAGAAATACCAAAAAGTGGGGCGATAGTCAAATCTCCATGCCAATGAATAGGTTGAAACAAATGATCCATATGGATGAGTAAAATCTTGCGTTAGACACGTCAAAAGATCCGTCTAAGTTCAATGCGTATCTCATTGTGCTTGACATCGTTCCTTTCAGTCCATAAGAACTAAAATATCAACAGAGGAATGAAAGCGAATATTTCCCTTACAAATATCTCCATCTCTGGAACCAGGGTCTAAATCCCTCACTTGATTTTATAGGCATCTAAAAGACACCTTCAAAATGATGCAATACCTGATTAGAAATGGTGTTGCCTGTGAAAATGTTTTAACTAGGTTCAATCTTTGAACAACACTGACAATGAGAGATCATATGATAGTCAAATCTTCCTTCAAATGACCATATTAACCGGTATCAAACCTTGCCACAATCTCCTTCAAGTATAATAGAGCTCCACATCAGTCGATATGAATCCTGATATTGACGACTAGATCAAACTAGCTGCCAAGCTCACTTGGTAGCAAAATTACCATCCGATGTATTCCTCCAAATAACCCGATCTGGGACATCTGCCCATAGTGGTGCAGCTACAATATGCTCAACCATAAATGGTGGATGTACTTGTAACAATCGTCCAATATTCCATCCTAAGCCATAATAAAAATCCTGCACACTTGCAAATGGTGTGGGAATAAGGACACCAAAGTAGCCTCGCCCATCCAAGTCATGTCAGAAGATCTGTCATACCCAAGGTGTCATGCAATGTATGGCTCTACCTGTGTCCAAACCAGCTTTGGCCTCTTCTAAATAGGTGAAGCTGAACATAGAACCGCTTCTAGTAGAAGGTGAGTTCTCATGTAATATTGACCTAGTAAGAATTGAGCACACAATGATCCTGTGAATAGAAAAGCCACCAAAGCTTTTGCGAAAAAGTATAGACAATGTCATGCAATCACCTGGAGCTAGCCCACCTTCATTAGTAGGAAGGCAAAGATGCTTCTATCTCCTTTAGTGTAATCAATGTGCTTGATCCTTAGAGTCCTCGCAAATATATTCTTTAATTTTTTTAAGATAACCTTAGGAGGTTGCATAATCTGAAGTAGATAAAGTGGTATAGAGGAAAGAACATAGTTAAATAGTGTGATTCGGTCTCCAAAAGATAAAAGGTGTGAATCCCAAACTGTATCCTATTCTCTACCTTTTGAATAAGGTCATCATATAAGAAAACTTACTTAGCTCCCTTGTATAAAGGGTAATGTAGATTAGTAAATCGCTGCTCCTGATGTTTGAAGCTAGTCAAATGCTCTAATCTTCTGATGTGGCTAATGGATGTCTTTCGATGGAGTATAAGTCCACTCTTGTATCTATTCATCAACTGACCAGAAATGCCATCATAATGCTCTAGGCAATCAAGTAACCTTCGAATATAATATTTATGGTTGGTGAATATATTCGTGTCATCAACAAAAGAAAGATGTGAGACGAGTACTATCTCCATGTCAATGGGCCATGATATGGTAAGTATAGAACAGCTGTATAAGTGAGTAGTAGTCCATCTATAGGCCCTTTCCTTCTTCAGGAGCAAAACAATAAAAGTATCAGCAAAACCCTAGATAGGTGACCTCCAGTATGGCCCTAAACACTTCATCATGTATGATATCTCAATAATGTTGGTAGAATAAAGATGAGAAGCTATCTGGGCTAAGAAACATTGTTAGTATCAATATTGAATTCCACATCTCGTACCTTATGAATCATGGGGGATGGTTATGTGCCAAATTATCCGCTTCAGTTACAAGCTTGGAATAATGTCGGGACTATAGGTTTCACAGGTTCTGGAGCTGATAAAAGATCTGGTAAAAGGAGATAGTCAAGTTCTGAATATTATTAGGAGTAGATGTAACTTTCTCTGACTGGGTCCTAATAGATATGATATTAAATCGAAAGCGGTGCACCTGAACCATCTAGTGTAAGTACTGGGTGTTGTGATCTTCCTCACATACCCATTGTCAATCGACTATCTATTCTAAAAATCGTCATCAACAGATAAGGTCCGGTTTAGTACCGCATGTGCTTGATGTAATGAATCATGTTGCTATAGTGTAGGCTCCAAGTTATACTCTCTCTGTCTCTGTCTCATCAAACATACAGTTACCATCCCTGGCCTTATGGGAAGCACAACCAAATATATGTCGATTCTACTAAAGTAATCCTTGTTTTAGCGTGAAGAACTTCCAGAGAGCAGCCATCTCCTTAAGATGGGTAGGGAGTGACCACTTCTGAGAGATGAATGTTAAGAAAGTGAATGATAAGATGAAGTTCGATTAAGATGCCTCACTGAAAGCTATTTTACACTATCCAGTCTCTTCCACACACGAACATTGGTCCAAGTCTACTGTACCCCTTAGAACCCCGGCATCCTTAAGACAACAATCTGTCGGTATGTCGAGTAAGTCATAGCAGCTCTGTTATGTGTGTTGTGTCTCGTGTACTGACCATCATGAGCAATAATGTTAAAATCTCCCCAACCAACCACAAGCCATCTACAATGAGGGAAATGTGGTGAAGACTTGTTCACAAGTCCTTCCTACCCAAAGGAGAACATGAAGCATAAAGATGGGAAAATTGGTTATGCTAGCATGTGGTCCTCAACTCTAACAAATAAGAATTGGGGATGATCAACAAGTACAGTCGCAGTGGTCCTCATATTCTAGAAACACCAAATCTTATTTAACTTTTTTTTAACCCTCGTATTGAAGCGTAGAAATCGTTAAATAGAGTTAAATCTCTCCTGAAGGCCAATTGGCTCCAAGATCATTAAAAAATAGACCTGATGAAGTTAAATAAGTCACTTTAGGCGCCTGCAAGTAGTTGTGTTTTATCAAGTATGTTTAATATCTGTCTTCTTATTCTTATTCAGTACTAAATAAAACAGCATCCTCCCCTCGTCAGCCAAACCAACCAAATCATCGGAAGAAGACATGTAGTATAGGCCATATTGATGAACCTCAATCTGCGGAGTAGTCTCTAATGTCCGGACTCTTCGGAATGGATGAAGAACATGTGTCGACACGATAAGAGTATGGGTATGAGATGTGTCGGATCCTCCAAGTTTCAACCGGACACTTCACTATTTCTGCTTCTTTCTCATTTCTGCTCTCTGTAAACTTAGTGTCGTCGTTGAGAGGGTGGCGAAAGGCGACATCGCTAAGTTTTCCCTTCTTTTTCTTCTTTCTTTCTTGTTTCTTTTTTTCCCTTCTTTCCCTCTCCGTATCGATGGTTTAGGGTTTTTTTGTATAAAATGAAAATAGGTTTCATATTGTGCTACTTAGTGTTCAAATTATAATCAAATCCCTAATTTTTTATTTTATATAACATTTAGTAATTAACTTCCCATAATTGAAAACTAAACTCCAAAATTTTATTTTATTCATCTTAGTCCGTTATTCAATACCCTTTTTTGGTTAATAATTGATTTTGGTCTATTTAAAATGACATCACNTAAACTCCAAAATTTTATTTTATTCATCTTAGTCCGTTATTCAATACCCTTTTTTGGTTAATAATTGATTTTGGTCTATTTAAAATGACATCACGGGTTAGTAAAAAAAATTGAACTTTGAAAGATGTACTTGCGTACCCATGTCCAAAATTTAGACTCTTTAGCAATGCCCCTGTATCCTATATTTTAGAAAATAAAAGATCCAACACTTAGATACGTACTCGTACTTGATACCTATACCCGAATCCAAGCATCATAGCTTTCAGTACGAGTACCATCGGATGTAATAGATGGAACATATGCCTCTACATTCTCATGACAAATATGAGGTAGAATAGGAGGATCATCAATAATAATCTCCTCGTTAGAGACTGGTAACTGCAATCTCTGCATAATCAAGCAATGGGTCATATATAACCGGTGGTGTAGGAACTACTGAAATAGGTATAGGATTTGTAGTCGAAGTGGTAATAATAATTGGGGTGCCACAGGAGGAGCTGATGTTTGAATATGTATCCCAAATGAACTAGTCAAATGTTGTCTTCTAGATGCTCGAGAGATTGGCACCCACTACTTAGGAGGTTCAACAATTACCTCATTTGCCTTAACCTTATCAGTGCTTTAGAGTAGGGTCCACATCTGGAAGGGGAGTAGGAGGCGGAGCTTCCCATCCAAACGATATTCATCATAATGTCTCAAGTGTCTACATCAAATAATATACTAGCTTCTTGTCATATGAAGAAAATCTGCGAGTAACCTCTATTCTATCACGAAGCTTAAGCTCAATATGACCTCAATATAAATCAAGCCTCACTAGGTCATCACAAGTCTAAAGTAGCCTCATCAATACGGAGTAGGACCCCAATGACCCTAGCTAGTGCAAATAAGAAGCACTTGGCCTGAAAATGTATCGGCAATGATGCTCATGGTTAAATCTAAGTGTCCACTTAATAATCCGCATTGGACACCCATCAATATACAATGAGAGCTTCAGGAATAAGCAATTATAATCATCCTCATGAGATAAATGAATAAGTATATGCTTGGCATCAATCAATCCTAGCATTAAGTCATCGTGAAAGCGAAATTTCTTGAAACTTTCACGTATTGTAGAACGCAGGTGGTCGTGAAACCTCGGGAGTTGCAGATTGGACATGTGGAGTAGGCTGATTAGGCACTTGAGGTTCATGCGCTAGCGCACCATCCGCCTCACGTACACTACACGTGTGGGTGATCGAGGGCCACATGCAGTAGCTGGTGGCTCTTCTGGTGGTGCCGGCCGTTGCAGGTCGCTGGAGGCAGTGTTGGCACTAGGGGCAGCACCTAGGGCTGTCGTGGGTGAGAGGGCTTAGTGGCCTTTTGGGCCACTGCTTGATGATGTGAGGCGAATAGAGGTTATAGGGTTGGTCGCCGATGCTAGGGCGGCGCCGGTGGAGGCCGGATCAGGGGGTGGGCTAGGGTCGCGGGGGGTGGATGTTACATTCAGTCATGTATGAGAGAGAGAGAGAGAGAGCATATCTGCAATGTACTGGACTGGAAGTTCAAATACTAAATATGAGTAGATTGTTCAATTTTACCACATTATATGTTATTAAATGATAGAATTCTTGCATTTAGTTGGCTTCATATTGTTTTGTAACACTAATTCTCATATTGTGTGGGCAGTGTTTGGGTTCTTTATGATTGCATAGTCGTAATATTGTCCCTTGTGCTGAGAAGCCTGTCGAAAAATTCTGTTATATAAGCTTGTCCAATTTTAGTTTTTAATCATTTTGACTGGTACAGATGTTTATAAATGCCACATGAAAATGAAATCACAAAGCAAGAAGCTGCTTGTAAAAAAATATGATGATTGGAAAGACTCAAATGCAGAAATAGAACTGATTAAATTGGTCAAGCTGATTTTAAAAAAATTTAAGGTTTTAAATTGAATTTCAGTAATTTTGCATCTGATCTGCCTTGCCGTTTCGCACCTCATATAAACGTCCCAACACTTCTAGTTAACCTTAAAGGAGGAACTAGGGAACCTTGTATATTGTGTAAAGTGTAAATAACAAAAAGGAAATCTACGAAGGAAGTTCTCTAATCCTGCTCCTGATCACTGCTTTTCCTGAGATCTGCCCAATGATGGTGCATTTAGTATTTTATAATTATCATGCTTATATGATGATGTTGTAAACGCTAACTCAACATGTTCTGTTATGTCTGCAATTGCAGCTCAAACTCGTGTCAAAGGATGATCCATGGTCAGAAAGAGTTGACTTCTTAATTGAAGTCATGGTTTCCTTCTTTGAGAAACAACAGTCTCAGAAAGAGGCAATAAATGCACTTCCACTATATCCAAATGAGCAAATAATGTGGGATGAAAGTCTTGTACCTAGCATCAACTACTCCGGGGAAGGATGTCTGGCACTTCCGAAGCTTAATTTGCAGTTTTTAACACTTCATGATTACCTTCTTAGAAATTTCAATCTCTTCCGCCTCGAATCAACATATGAAATCCGTGAGGATATTCAAGAAGCTGTGCCACACCTTCTTGCTTACATTAATAATGAAGGAGAAACTGCTTTTCGTGGTTGGTCAAGAATGGCTGTACCAATTAAGGAATTTAAGATTACAGAGGTAAAGCAGCCAAATATTGGGGAAGTAAAGCCATCAGCTGTTACAGCTGAAGTTACTTTCAGCATTTCTAGTTATAGAGCACAAATGAGATCAGAATGGAATGCCCTTAAGGAGCATGATGTTCTATTTTTGCTGTCTGTTCGCTCTTCATTTGAGCCACTAAGTGAAGAAGAAGCAGCCAAGGCAACTGTTCCCCAGAGGCTTGGTCTTCAATGTGTACGTGGATGTGAAATTATTGAAATACGTGATGAGGAAGGATCTCTCATGAATGATTTCACTGGGAGAATCAAGCGTGATGAGTGGAAGCCTCCCAAAGGAGAACTGAGAACTGTGACTGTTGCCCTGGATACAGCACAATATCATATGGATGTTAGTAATATTGCAGAGAAGGGTGCGGATGATGTGTATGGTACATTCAACATATTGATGAGACGGAAACCCAAGGAGAACAATTTCAAAGCTATTTTGGAATCCATAAGGGATCTAATGAATGAAACTTGTATTGTTCCTGATTGGTTACATGACATATTTTTGGGGTATGGGAATCCTTCAGCGGCGCAATGGGTTAATATGCCAGACCTTCTTGAAACAGTAGATTTCAAAGATACCTTCCTTGATGCTGCTCATGTGACAGAATGTTTTTCAAATTTTGAGGTTTACGTCTCTCCCCTTCACATGATTTTGCATTAATCTATTGCAGTGCAGTGGTAATGTGTTAATTGGACTATAATACATATCCATACTATTGTCTTTGTTGTTGTTTCCAGGTTTGCTTTATAAATTCAGATGGCACTGAAAGCTTGCATCCATCTCCTCCCTTCCGTATTAGGTTTCCCAAGAATCTCAAAGGCAATATCCATGTTCTTCCTGGCTATGAAAAGTCTACAGTTACTTCAGATTCTGAAGCCAGTATTCCAGATGATCAGTCTGATAAAGAAAAGCTACTGGTTGAGGCTTATGTTCCTCCTGATCCAGGCCCATATCCCCAAGATCAGCCGAAGCAGAATTCTGTCCGATTTACTCCAACTCAGGTTCATGGAACTTTAATAATTTGCAATGTTGGTGAAAGGATCTTTTTCATTGCCATTTTCATAATTTGCTCTCTCCATCTCTGTGTAAATAAGTGATGGATAATTTGTTCTTTTTTCCTTGTTTTGATTATCTGTCTGATTGAATTATTTCTGCAGGTAGGAAAAAATTTCAAATATTTAAATTGCACATGGTTTCTCAAGATTTAAAATTGAACCTGGTATTCTCAATGTGTATCTGTGAAGAGGATGCCAACATGGAACACTTTTATCATGTCTATATTAATTCAAACATCCATCACGAATCTCTAAATCAATTTTCTCCAACAACCAATCTCCTGTACTGCTTTCCTTTTTGTGGTCATACTTTTTAACTTTTTTCAAGTGAACCAAGTGATGCAAACTACTGCTGTGGTCTCTTCTACGCGCCCCCCCTCCCCCCAACAAAGATGAGGAAACACACACACACACTAACAGAAGGGGTAAAATAGGATCAGGTGTATGTGACCTCATTTTCCAGCTAAAATAGGGAATGAAACACCCTTGTCATGCTTATGTTTTGAGAAATAATACATGCTCATATACTCTTTGTAATGCTAATGTTACATGCTCATATACTCTCGCGTTTTTAGATGACTTGAATTTACTTTGCAAGCCTTTTACTGACTCTAGTCATGTTCTGCTTATATTGTGAGGGCTTAGCCTTTTTCATTTTTCTTATCAGATATTATTTAATTGATAACAAGTTTCTAGGATATAGTGAAACTAATAGCAGATTTGTATTGCATTCTACTAAAACTTAATTGTGAAACCGTAAAGTCTTTAGCTTTTAGGAGCATTCCAGGAGAATAGATTATATTCTGGGATGACATGCTAATACTGCTTGCATCTTTTGCTAACTTGCAAAAGAAAATAGTTCCAATGAGAATATGCATATCAGAGTTTTCCGAGGAATTGCATATTGTTTCATATCATTTAATGTAGTTAACTGCGATGCTTTATGATTCTTAAGAAATAGCAGTATACCAATTGTCTGCATGCAATTTTGTTAAACTTCTAATTTGTGCTCTTTTGTTAAGCAGATTGGAGCCATCATTTCAGGCATTCAGCCTGGACTGACCATGGTGGTAGGTCCACCTGGTACAGGAAAGACAGATACTGCTGTGCAAATTTTGAATGTGCTTTATCATAACTGCCCTTCTCAGAGAACTTTGATAATTACTCATTCAAATCAGGCATTAAATGATCTCTTTGAAAAGATAATGGAGGTAAGAGATTTCTTGCAGATCATATTTCTTTTCGGCAATAATTATATTATAATTGCTCTGATTCATTTTAGAAGGTAACTTTTACTTGACACTTATTTTTCTGATTTTTGATTAAGTGTTTAATTCATGTTATCGTGATTTCAGAGGGATGTGCCAGCTCGCTATCTTCTTCGTCTTGGTCAAGGTGAACAAGAACTGGCAACTGAGCTCGACTTCAGTCGCCAAGGCCGTGTGAATGCAATGCTTGTTCGGCGGCTTGAACTTCTTAGTGAAGTGGAACGCCTTGCAAGATCTCTCCAACTGCCTGAGGATGTAGGATACACTTGTGAAACTGCTGGATACTTCTGGTTGCTTCATGTGTATTCACGCTGGGAGCGATTTTTGGCTGATTGCGCTGTAAATAAAGATAAACCAACATGTGTTCAGGACCGCTTTCCCTTTAAGGAGTTTTTTGCTAATACTCCCAAGCCAGTTTTTACAGGCCAGTCCTTTGAAAAAGACATGCGTGCAGCCAAGGGGTGCTTCCGTCACCTGAAAACTATGTTTGGAGAACTTGAAGAGTGTAGGGCATTTGAATTGCTCAAGTCAACAGTTGATCGATCAAATTACCTGATGACGAAACAGGCAAAAATAGTGGCAATGACTTGTACCCATGCAGCTCTTAAAAGGAAGGATTTTCTGAATTTAGGCTTCAAATATGACAACTTGTTGATGGAAGAAAGTGCTCAAATTTTGGAGATTGAAACTTTCATCCCCATGTTGCTCCAAAGGCAGGAAGATGGCTATGCTCGGCTTAAACGCTGCATATTGATTGGTGACCATCATCAATTGCCTCCAGTTGTTAAAAATATGGCTTTTCAGAAGTATAGCCACATGGATCAAAGTCTATTCACAAGATTTGTGCGTCTTGGAATTCCTTATATTGAGCTCAATGCCCAGGGTAGAGCTAGGCCCAGTTTAGCTAGACTTTACAACTGGAGATATAGAGACCTTGGGGATCTTCCATTTGTGAGGGAGAATGATGTCTTCCACAGAGCAAATGCTGGATTCTCTTATGACTATCAATTGGTTGATGTTCCTGACTACCATGGGAAAGGTGAGACTGCACCTTCTCCATGGTTCTATCAAAATGAAGGAGAAGCTGAATATGTAGTTAGTGTCTACATGTACATGCGTTTACTTGGGTACCCAGCTAACAAAATATCCATATTGACAACATACAATGGTCAGAAACTTTTGATTCGTGACGTTATTAACAGAAGGTGTCTCCCTTATGACTTCATTGGTCCACCACACAAGGCAAGTTATCCTATCCTTTTTGCTCCTTGCAAATGCTGGAATGATCAGCTTCTCGAAAATGTGGCTTCACGTTTCTTTGCAGTTTCATAGTATCGTCACTGGAATCTTAGTGGTTTCTTTTTCATTTTCCTCATACTTGTCAAATCTGATTCCTCTTCATTTAATGTTGTAGAGAATTACATAGAACATGCAAGATCATAAAGTAAATTATATTCAAGGGTGACTTAATGAATTTTGAGTAGGTGATGGGTTAGAATATATATCACATCGATCAATCTGGGTATGTCTTATGAGTATATGCAACTCCGAATTTCTTTTTTTGCCTTTGTTTTTATCTGATGCTTACAGTGGTGGAGCCAGAGTTTTGGGTTTGGGGCGTCAGGCCAAATGGATATGTAAGAAGGATAGACTACGCAAATGAAAACTAAAAATGGGTTACTGAAAAGTTCGATGTTAAAAGGTTGAGGACGTGTTTTCTATAGGTATTAAAGCTTAAGGACTAATTCTGCAGATTTTTCATTTAAAAAAAAAAAAAGAAGGAAAGTTGATTGTATGGCTGCTGGGATTGGAACCCAATATGTTTTGAGCCACAAAATGAAGCCATTACCACTAAGCTATGCACATATCCAGGTCAATAAATTAAAATTTTAATAATTTAAAATATATGCTATATATTATAGGGAAAAAAAAATTATTTTTTAAAAATGTTGTTGGGGAAGTTGCCTTCGCCCCCCGCCCCTTTATCCTTGGATGCATAGGCTAATTGGTAGGATCAATATGAAGATGAGGTGAATGAGAAATTAATCACTCAATTAGCACCCAGTAGTCTCCATAACTTCAGTACCAATAGTAAAAGAGGCAATAGAGAACAGCTAATTTCCTCTTGCTATGGACATGGATTTAGGTCATAAATGTCGTACGTGAATTGTCAAATTTTAAGAGACCATTGGGATCTTTGTGTTGCACTTTTTATGTGATCATAGACCCAATCCAATCACTTGACAGGCTAAATGGTCTAGTGATGACTTGCTGAAAGACTGAAAGTTGCTTGGAGGGTTTTGCATATTCATTACAGGGATGAAATGTGCAGTTGTCTTATGATCACCATTCCTCTTTATAGTCTTATTCTGGTGCTTTTTGCACGTTTTATAATTGGTTGCATCTATGGTTTTAAATGTAGGTTGCGACTGTTGACAAATTTCAAGGACAGCAAAATGACTATATCTTAATATCTCTTGTTCGTACTCGCTTTGTGGGACACCTGCGTGATGTCAGAAGATTGGTTGTTGCAATGTCACGTGCTCGATTGGGTTTATATGTTTTTTGTAGACGCTCTCTTTTTGAACAATGCTATGAACTTCAACCTACATTTCAACTTCTTCTTCAGAGACCCGATCTTCTCGCTCTAAATCTAAACGAAGTGACAACATTCACGGATCGTCGCTTTGAAGACACTGGACAAAGCCAACTTGTTAGTGGCATTGAGGAGATGGCTAACATCGTCAATTATAAGATGCATCAGGTCTATGAGGTATCCTCTTTGGACCATATACTCCATATTATCTTTTATGCTTGATATCTTTCTGTTTCTTGCCTCCTCGTTTGCCTTTCCTGAAAATTGCTGAAATCTTAAATGTCTTAACAACGGTCCTATGTCTTAATCCTGGTTATCAATCCCCACTTCTCCAGTCACCTGAATGCTAAAATGTATACATCTGGTTATGGAGTTTCCTGCTTGCCTAAAATGCAACATTTTCCTTCTATTAGGCTGATTGAGGACGTTCTAATTTATTTACTGCTTTGAAGCAGCTTAATCTTTTATATCCTTTGTATATTAACACATATTTCAGATACTTTTTATTGCTCATCTTTCTTTTGTTTCTTTACCTTAAAACTGATCCGGGTTTACTTTTCTTGAAGTCATAATTTTAATATTTTCTTTTTCAATGGAATCACACAACTTGCCGGACTTGTGATTGTTTTAGGTGTTTTGGCTGTTAGATGGTTTGCTCAGTTCATCAACTTAAATTTTTTTGGAATTTCAGGCACGGGTAATGAGTCAACAACTAAATGCTTATTTAGAACCGGTCCCCGTGACTATAGATGCATCTGAGGAAAATGGCCTACAGAATCCGGAGACCTCAGTTCACACTATGGACGAGGACAATCTCACCTTGGCAAATGGTGCTGATGAGGATATGCCACCTAGTGGAAAATCAAAAGAATCAACGCAACCAGAAGCTTCTCCAAATGGGAACATAGATATGCCACTTCAGAATAATTTAAATGTAGAAACTGATGTTGAATTGCAAGGCGACGATATAAATGGAGGGGCACTTGAAAACAGTACAAATGATGAGAGCAAGATGGAGGACTAATCAACTGAACTCCCTTTCCTGACATCGGAAAAAGCTAGTTCATGAAATTGTTGTGGTTATTTCAGTTTTACCTCATACGTCGCCATCGCTGCAGGTTTTTCTGTTTAAATGGTTCATCATCTGCAGGACTCGACTCAATGTAGCTGTAGTTTTGTGCAAGTCCTGTAGACATTCAACGTCCAAACGTATAAAGCTAACATTTGAACCCACGAATGCAAGCACTGCATCCTTCCTCACTGTCATACAGGCTATTAAGAATTAAGTTCCTATGTAAAACACGAATTGGGAAAGCTCATGTGCAAACGATCCATGTAGCGGACAGATATTATCATGTTTGCTGAAAGATATTAGCAATATTGTGAATTGGAAACTGCTGGAAGTTATGTATATGTACGCTAAGCTGAAGAGGTACTATGATATTTAGTTTCTGGAGATTTATATGAATCCATCAATTCGGTATGAACTTCAAGTATATTTATTCTTCAAATTTTAAAAATTGTTTATGCCATGTAATTCCGGGACCATCAGAGAGTTGATTTGGTATTTGCAGTTGTATATCAAATTCCTCTAGGTAAGGGCATGATATGAACACTTCATCTTCTCAGCTTCTTTGATTGATTATTTATCTGGAGGCTCCCCATGTGATCGTCTGTATATATTGTCACGATCTTTTTGCAGCCTTCCAATGCATTTTTGTCTATAATTGCAATACATATATGGTTATTTTTTATTTCCATCTAAGTATAGGAACCCATATAGCATGTTTGGTACGCGGTAATAGGATTAAAGGAGATGAGACCATTTTGGGAGATGGTGATAGGGGTTGCTAGCGATTCTATCTATTGGACTCTCTTCTACAGAAGTTGACGCATTTACGACTCTTGCTTGTCAACTTTTGTGCATCTGCATTGAAGGATCATAGGTACTATTAGTTTCGACCTTCGAATATGTAAGAAAAATATCCGAGCTTCAATGGTCACAAGCTACTTCAAATGGTGAGCATCCTTTTTTCACTCTTGAAGGGTGCAAATCGAATCGATATGAACACAACATGCTTATCTTTGACTCTCGAGCTTCCCAAATCACGAGCTTGGGTCGTTTTGGCCTTTTGCCACTAGAAAGAAGCCTCCTAGCATTTAAGGATTGTGAACTAAAACTTCTCTTCTTGTGCTTTGTTATACATTCGTGTAAATCATGGTACTATCAATGATAACTTTTCAATTTCCGGCTTCAAGAATTTGAACTGTTCGAGTTTGCTTATACTCATTAGTCAGAAGAAAGATCTCTTTGAAAATATGATTTGAGCTCTACCTTGCCACTCTGAAAGGAGGGAGCATGTAAAATAAAATTAATAAGATACGAGTTCTATCTTAAAAGGTTAATCTTGTTAAGAGTAATTTAAACTCATATATGTTGGTTTACATTTCAGTATATAGTTGATATAATATTTATATCTCAACACAAATGAAGAAACTGGTGAGTTCTAGCACCCTTTGATTCGACCAAAGAAGCCTATCTATCAAGGGTTTTAGTTAGGACAGCTTAGTGCCTTAGTTTAGTACTCAATTGATCGAGGTTAGAGTTGTTCTACGGGGGACGTCATAAGAAAAGGTCATAAAGAAACACAAGGAGTGTCCTCCCTTGATAGTAGCTTCGCCTGGACCAACCAATGAAAAGAACGACGGGCGGCTTAGGTCACAAGCTTAAGGCCTAGGAGCCATCGTTACCTCGTCACAGTAGGCACCGCCAACGAATAGAATTTCACCAAAACAGGTGGTGACATAAGGTCCTAGGTCAGAATTCTATACCTCCACATAACTAAGGCTAGTTTCATTTCACTTGCTATTTAAAGGGACGAGGGTGGATGAGAAAAAGGGGGATTCTGAACCGACATTTTTCTGTTTAGTTGTAATAGTTAGCATTATAACAGTTCAAATCCATAGAAGTTAATCAAAGAATGCCACGTCATTATTTAACATCAACGAGATAAAAGGGGATCTAACTACGAGTCTACGAGAAGACGTGAAGTCTGATAAATGACTACTTTGGTAGCGACAAGTAAAACATATAATTTCAAAATTTCAACGGATATATGATCATATAATTTCAAGATTGTCATTTTTGTATAGAAACAAGTCCCACAAAAATATCCCAGTATTTCTTATTCTCGAGATCCTCCGTATTTTAGGATCGAGACCCCGAGTAACCGCTAAAGGCGTAAGGTCATAAATAATTCCATGGAGATAGAGAATCCCCAACTGATAGCAGTATGTGAGGCCATAGACCTCTTTACCAATGCACTAGACACATCAAGCAAAATCAAATGACCACCAAACTACTTGTTGGAAATTGAAGTGGAATCTCCTGATCAAGACATAGGCATTCGGTTGTACGAGTTTGTTGGCGAAATTCATTGTTAAAGAATCTTTCCAGTTATCCATAGCACTTACGAAAAGGAAAGATGTTCCGAAGGTTGTTAATCAGCCTCACCTTTCGAATGAACTTTTAGTTCCTAGGAGAAGAGTCCTCAGAAGCAAAACAGGCAGCACTAGACGGATGCCCTGTAAGGAGCTCGAAATTTAGACGAGCGAGGAACGTGTTTGACCACCTGGGATTGCATGACTTATCCCTTGAGAGAAGGTAGATCGAACCTTGTCCAACATAAGCCTGCTTCCAGAACAAGGGGAACGACGAGAGGTAGATCAATTAAAAAGTTCATAAACGTCCTAACAGACTATACAACAGAAAGAATATTATTCTACCTAACCATGTGCAATTTACACGAGCTGGCAGGACACCTGGCTTCATAAACATGCTGCCTTATGATATGTGTACATATCTTGCTGATAACCAGACTATTGCTAATGGTTTAGCTGATAAGCGTGGCTGCTGATATGCTGCACTATGTATTTCAACAGCCCCCCTCAAGATGGAGAATAAATACTTTCTATTCCCATCTTGGACAAATGAGACTTCAAAGTAATAGAAGAGAGTGCTTTGGTGAATATGTCTGCAAGCTGTGATTGAGTATGAATGTAAGATGTGAAAATGTGTCCAGCTTTGATCTGATCTCTGATTAAGTGGCAGTCAAGTTCGATATGTTTAGTTCTTTCATGGAACACCGGGTTGGAGGCAATGTGCAATGCTACTTGGTTGTCACAATATAAGTTGATTGGTTGGGGATGATGAATTTGAAGATCCTTCAGAATGTATTTTAACCATGTAATTTCGCAACAAGTTCTGGCCATTGACCCGCATTCTGATTCAGTAGATGATCGAGATACCACACTTTGCTTCTTGGACTTCCAAGAGATCAATAAATCTGTAAGAAAAATACAATAACCAGTGACTGACCTTCGTGAGTCAGGGCATGCTGCCCAATCAGAGTCACAAAATGCTCGTAGAGTTAATGAAGATGAAGATGGAAATATGAGACCTTGTCCTAGTGCCAACTTGAGGTGTCTAATCACTTTGTGAGCTGCTGCAAGATGTGTGAAAGAAGGGGCTTCCATGTATTGGCTAAGATTCTGAATGGCATAACATATATCAGGTCTAGTTAAAGATAAATACATCAACTTTCCAAACAATTTTCTGTAAATTGTGGGATCTAGTAATTGTTTTCCTGTGTCCTTTCCTAATTTCAGATTCTGGTCCATAGGCAATTTAATTGGTTTAGCCCCAAGTAATCATGCATCAGCTAACAAGTCTAAGGTGCATTTGTGTTGGGAGATGACAATTCCTCTGTTTGATCTTGCAACTTCAAGGCCAAGAAAATATTTTAAATCACCTAATGCCTTAATTTTGAACCTGCTACTGAGAAACCTTTATACTGTGTCTATTTGCTTCAAATTGGTTCAGGAATATAGTTGGCAATGTCTGGAAGAGGCTTGGTGAAGACAAGTTTAGTTTCATCATTGGGTCTTTTAGACTGTTTGTAAGGAAAATAAGTTTCATGAAATGTTACGTCCCTAGATATAAAAATGACTTTGGTCTGCAGGTCCATTACTTTATGGATTCCCTTAACCCCAAAAGGGTAGCCTTTTTTTTTTTAAAACCAAAGACCACTAGCGCGACTATTTTATTATTTTAATAAAATGAAGTACAAGAAAGGAGGGGCGCATATACCCAACCTCCAGTAATTGAAAAATGCTACAAATGTCTCAAAATGAAATGCAAGAAACAGTAAATGAAAACACATTGGTGCCCTCTAGGATCAAATTTCCTTCTGCCATGTGCCAATGTGGATGTATAACAGAGGCATCTAAAAATTCTGGGATGGGAATAAGTTGGTGTGAGGTGGAATAATACTTCAAATGGTGAATTGTTTTGCAGCAATGGTGTGGGGGTCCTATTGATTAAGCAAGTTACTGTAAGGATAAATTCATTCCAATAAAACAAAGGAAGACCAGACTGATATTTCAAGGTCCTGGTAACATTCATCAAATGCTGGTGTTTCCTTTCAACTGTGCCGTTTTGTTGAGGGGTCTCAACACAACTTTTTTGATGAATGATCCCCTTTTGATTGTAAAAGTCAGTCAGTTTAAATTCAGGTCCATTGTCACTTCTCAATATTTTTACTGAGATTTGGAACTGATTTTCTATCATTTGGATAAATGCCTTAATGAAATGACTAACATCAAATTTCCTCTTAAGCATATACACCTAAGTGGCTCGTGAGAAGTCATCCACCACTGAAAGAAAGTATTTAGATCCATCATGTGCTGTAGTGGGGCAAGGACCCCAGATGTCACAGTGGATAATCTCAAAAATTTGTATAGTTTTATGTATGCTTATAGGGAAAGGATTCTTGCGTTACTTTGCCAATGGACATATAAAACATGAAACCTTGCTAGCATTCTTGCAATGAGAAACAACAGAGTTATCAGGAATAAGTTTCATTCTAGAATCAGAAATGTGTCCTAAACGATAATGCCA
>CAIGRT010141437.1:0-17673 GCA_903798405.1 Fraxinus platypoda
TGAATTTACGTGCAAAATTAATTTATTTTTCCTTTCATTGTTGTCAAGTTTATTTACACACTATTTGCAACTTATGCAATTAGAAATATTCATTTCCCTCCTGCACACGTTGATTAGTTTCTTTTAGCAAATAATTCATAGCACACTCCAAAGTGTCGTACTCTTAACTTCATGAAATAGTAATGCAACCATCAATCAATGAAAACTATTACTTGTGAAACGAAGAAAGACTCAGCCACATTAGAATTATGAAGCATTGGCTTTGTTCTTACTCAAAAATAATAATGAATAATGAAATAGTGAATTTGTAAATGCCGTTAATGTACATTGTTGTGCTCTTTCCACAAGTAAGATCCAAATAATTCAGCCAAATTATTTCCAATACCAAGCAATTCAAATCAACAATTTTTGCACCCAAAAGCACGAGAGAAGAAAGTAAAAAGAGAAATATAACTCCTAAGATATCTAACTAGTAGATGAGTATATCTACAAAGAAGTGGTGTATGATTTGATTTATACTGCAACATAGTTATTACATTGAGTTTGTGACATAAAATACATCTCCTCCTCATCCTGGAAATCGATTCTAAGTTTCTTGTGAATAAGAGTCACTGTTAACCTTTGTTTTTCATTCAAATGGATAAGTTAAGAGAAAGAAAGCAAAAAGCCATACTATTCTTTTGTATAGTTAAGCTTTCATTGTCGAGGAAACTGATAATAGTTTTTCCATTTTATAGTTCTTTAACCACTATTTATTTTCTTCTCAAGCTAAACAAAATAAATATTCTCTGTTTTTATGATTATGATTACCTAGAAGCATTTACAACCCCGTTGACATAACCTTGTTTATATTATAATTTATAAACCAAGTCTCAGTCTTGCAAGAATGACTTCTTTTCAAGAAAGAGGGTTACATGTGTATGTGTGACCAAGAAGAAGTTGTTGGCTTAATAAGTGGCTTGTCTTGTCTCGTCTCGTTGGCATATCCGGCACCAGTTCTGTTATAGTAAGCATGTTGGAAAGTGATCGTAGGCGGTGATCTATTAACAATTGAATCACTCTTAATTAATTGTATAAAGAAGTGGCTAGAGATAAATTTGGGATCGGCTACTTGTTTCTTTTTTGCCCACTTCACATTTTGTAACTATATCTACCCATAGATATTTTGTCATAAAAAAGATAAGAATAAATTTACTTGTACATTATTTTTGTACATTATAGATGACATTCCCCTATATGTAAAAAAATATGGCAGTGATTTGAAGGAGTATGTTTAAAATCAATAGTAATGATTGTTGTCACATCAAACAATGTCAAACTTAATGTCATCCATAATATACATGTAGCAAAATTGGAGACATAATGCTGCAAAAGTATTGTCTTAATCATGGATGGAAATTTTTTCCACTTCGAAAGGACCCGCCCTCAAATGGGATTTCCCTCTTAATCGGGTTGGTGGGGGCAGGGGCAGAGCAGAAAATTCTATCACGAGACGAGTGCTAATAGGAATAGGGGATGAGATCTTCGTTCCAAACCTGTACTGAATAACATTTATTAATTTTAATATAATATAATTATTTACACTATTTATTCAAGTCAATTCAAAACGTTGAACTGTAAGACCATAAATTCACTTCTCGGTCTATTTAACGATGATTTTTTATGTTCACCTCTCTTTTTTACAAACTATTTTTTCAACTTAACCCACCCTGAATAAATTTTTCTCTTACTCAACATTCAACCATATAAAAACATGTGTTCATCAGCCTTTCGAAGCTTTGATTTTTGATAATCAAAATTGGTTATGGAGTCATATGTGAGTTATTCCCCTTGTACAAGGGAGAACTGTACACAGGGCTTACAGGTGCTGCACTATGACTGCATTTTTTCTATTTGTTTGCCAACTCCCAATAAGAAAATGACATGCCCTCGCAGTAAAACCCATGTACAACTTTCCCCTATGCACAAAGCATAACTCGTCACGTATTGTAGGGTGGCTAGTGGGTGTGTTTGTACATCTTTTTATGGCATTGTTCTTCAGTCGTGTGCATTTGCTTTTTCAAATAAGAAAATCAGGGAGTCCCACTTGGCTTGCCCGTGCATCTTCCAAGGCATAGTATAGGTACATGTATGATGTGGTCAGGAAGAATGAATAGTAATAGGAAGAAAAAGAATCTAAAATTGGTCCGTAATACTTTCTAGTCTTGTAGAATCCAAAGTTATTTTACATGCTTCAACACCTAGAAATGAAAACTAGAAAGGGGAAAAACATTACAGAATTCATCATAGGCTGCAATTGCAATGCCATTCATAACTATAAACATCAAAAGTTTTAGAAGAACTACAATTAACGTCTACACATGAAAGAATTTTAAAAACGATGAATAATGGTGAAGACGTAAGACTCTGTGGTTGCTGCCTTCAGACGGGCTATTGACCCCAATTTATACCACACAATAAAAACATGAAGCAAGTACAACTAGCAATTCGGGAAATGGAACCTGAAGGTTCAATGGCAGTTCGAAGAACTGCTAAGCAAGCATTAATCTCTTCTAATTGGCATGAAATGCGATATCATATGGCGACCAGGACCTGCAAGTGGCAAACTGATTACTCTCTTCTACTGGTATAAAAGAAAATGCACTAAGGGGGTTCAAAATTATTTACTCCCAATCAAGTAATTGACCAAAGTATTCATGTCAAAAATACTTATACCGGGCCTTCACCCCCAAAAGGTAGAGAGATCCTTTAAGCCCTTGTTTGAAAGTGATTTATTGAAAATCACTTGTGTCCCACTCTCATTTTAAAACACACATCTCCCAAAAAAATAAAAAATTCAACTTTTCCATAAATTTTCCCAACTTTTTAACTGTACATCCTCCAAAAAATCACTTTTCGAAGTATCACGATCAATAAATGTAGGGTTCCATATCTTCTTTTGAAAGAGGGCTGCCGGCCTGACCTCCTGAGTCAAATTTCATAACAGGAATTGCAACTTACAAGAGCAAGGTACTTCAAACAACAATTCATTGATATCTCCCCTTTGTCGATTTGTATAGTGTTTGTGCACAACAATTTTACAGTGGTAAAGTATGTTATTATTTGACTAAAGAAAAGAACTTACAAGGAAGTTGAAATGTAATATTAGCAAGGTTCTTAATATTTCGACAAAGATGTGGTCACTATGTTTGAATGATTGACGCTGATGTTTTTGAAGGTTGGGGAATTTTTGAAGCCTAGGCATTGAGAAACAAACGATAACGTAGTCAAAAGATTCAAAAGTCATAAAGGATAGCACGAGAGAAAAGAATCTCAAAATGCTTGAAAGGAGGAGGAAGAAAAGAAAAGGTATATCTGGTTCAGATATGATTTGTACAATTGAAGTAATAGTGATCTCTGATACACTGGTTATCAAAAAACATTCCAAAAGAAATGCCAAATTGAAAACGATCAGGTAATAAGCAAAGTTGTTTCAAACATGCATATCCAAATTTAAATCATCCAAGAAGCATATTAAATTTTAAATTATATGAGATTACTATTACATACAAACTGAGAAAGATAATCTTCTAGCAGTTGAAAGTCAAAGTCTGCTCATATAAATATGAAAGCATGCACAACAATTTCACACAAGTATTTTGCCAAGAGTATGAAAACTTGCTCAAATTGCAGTTATTGATAATTTACACACTAGGAGGTGTGTATGCATACTAGAATGGACAACTATACTTTACTTATATATGATTGATATGGACATGACACCAATTCAGGATAAAACAATAAAGATAAGCACAAATTTATTTGAAACAAGGTTTATTCGTTTCACCGATTCTATGGTATCTTATGTTTCCTGTATCTGATACCAAATTTATTTAAAACAAGGTTTATTTGTTGGTATGGGTCATTATCAGCTACATTTCCCAGCTACTAGCAATGATGTCATACTTAAAAACAGAAATGCAGTAATTTCTTTGAGCTGGAGGCAAATTTCTAAAGTCTAGTAGTAACTTAATACACTCTAGGAGTATGATAGCTAATATAATTCTACTTTTTCATTGAGAATTTAATTGAGCGTCCAAAAGGTAATACCTATAACTTGTCTGCATCTGCATTACTTTTGTGATCAACGTCCACATTGACATGTGCCGCATGGGAGTTGGACTCACTTTCTTGACCACCTGGCTTAATAAGTTGGGAGAAGCCCTAACCAAGTGATTTCCAAAATCTCGTTGGAAGAGACGATTGTAAATACTCCATGCTCTTCTCAGAATGCAGTTCAACTTGCCTTGCAGAAGCAGAGTATTAAGCTCAGAAAATCTAACGGCTCCTAAGATTCTTTCTGGAAGCTCTGATTCAGTTTGACCCTCAATGAGAAAAGATAAGTCAACAGTAAGTGTTGTTATGTAATTAAACGCTAGATGAACAATAGCATTTGCAACCGCTGAAGATCCAAATGCCAACGTTAGAACTGTTGAGTTATAACTCGAAAATATTAATGAATGATGAAACAGTGCAATCACAAATGCCAACATGCATTTTTGTGCACGATACACAAGTAAGATCTGCATTTTTTTCCTCATCAATTATTTGGTAATTTTTGATTTATTATGGTTAATCTAATGTGGACTAGGTATCCAGGTCCCACGAGTTGGTTGGTGAAATCAAGAAATTTTCATTTCATATTTTGAAAAAAAGAAAATTTAGTTTCTTCATAATAAGATTTTAAATAATTATAGAAAAATTATTTTTTATATTAAAGAAATTGATAAATTTTTAATTTTATGAATTTTAAACATAAGCACGCAAATTTTAGAAGTTCAGTTTCTGATACTAGTAAAGTGTGAAAATTTTTTGGCCTTCTATGATGCAGATAATGCAAGTGTCCGTGGCGGATGCACGCTGGTTATGCCACGCGCCACCACATCACTATGATTTAATAACTGCCACGCGGTGGGCCTACCGACCTCATTAATTGGGCATAGGTGTTTTTTCAGTCAGATCCATTTCAATTTGGATCTGGATTTTTCGCAGGCTAATTCTGAAATTGAACAATTATTGCGTCAAAGGTTTAAAAAGGGGGAAATAGTTGGGCTGTTAGGAGGCTAATGAGATAGTAAAATGAAAGTTTTTAGGTGCAGTTGAGTGTCACTATGATTTCACTTAAATAGGATTGTGTACTAAACTTTTTAGTACTATAATGTCCGTAAGAGTCGTCTTGCACACACATAAAAAACAACAAATTAAGTCTTATTCTCAACCTGTAGAACTACGTTCTAGAATTTCTCATCATTTCTACCATGTCATCGGATATTATGGCAAGACATATTATCTTCTTTTCTTTTAGTCAAGTTTGGACAAAATGGATCAATGAATCATTTTTACTCAAAAGACTTAGTTTACATAAATTTCCACAGGCTAAAGTGTTCCATTATGGATCTATAAGCTTGATCGTGGAGCCATGCAGGTAAGCACATTTGAAGGAAATGCAGGTGGCCAAGGATGCCAGGGAATTGCTCCCATACAAGATTGATGATTCTGCAATGTCCCTATGGCATGACAATTTGAAGCTTCACTTGCCGACCCTTGGAGAAAAGGGCTGCAGAAATTACAATAAGCTATGTTTAATTGTTAGTTTCAGATTCTCAATTTCTATAGTTTAGAGCATTAATGCTATAATGGTTAGGTGAGGCTCTTTAAAGAAGAAACAGCCCTTGTCTCTGTCTATATATATTATTGTTAACAATTGTGGAAGACAGTGGTGTATTCTTAATGTTATCATTTCGCTATTAGTAGCATTACTTATATCTCTGGCTGCATTTGGTGCATCTCCTAACCATTTCTTTATACTATTTGAAAAATGAAAATTATAATTATTTTGGGTTTCATTCTATTCTATGAGAAACATTCAGTTCTCCTTATTAAGAACATGGTTGGATAATTTTCTGAAAGTGCATTATCTAGTCAGAAAAGATTTTAGAGGAAGCTAGCACTAGGTAAGGTCCTCATAAAATCGTTCTACAAGAAGCAGAAACCCTATCAAACGGACCCTAAGTTCGAAATACTTGGTTTATTGGCTTATCTTAAAGTATGAAAAGAAAACAATAGCTAACAGAATAATGCCATAATTCATTGAAGAGACATTCATTATTGCATTGAAGAAAATAAATTCGTACACGGTGGTTGGATATTTATGATACAAAGAGTATATTTCCTTGAAATTCCAATGGTAGATTAAATGTTCTAGGAAAAGAGATATTACGACACTGATGTGACTATTCTAAGGCCCTGTTTGACAACCATTATTTAAAAACTTTTTTCTACATCCTCATTTTCAATCACGTATTCACACAATAAAATATTCTGCAAATTTTTGCTACTTTTTAACTATACATTCTTTAAAAATTCATTATTCAAAACTCCATTTTACTGAAATAATGATTATCAAACAGGGGTTAAACTAAAAAACAACCACCACAACTTGAATTATATACCGTTCACAGCTTAAAAAGCTACCCACAGTAACCCATTTTGAACCAGACCTTGTCACTTCCATCCCCTCTATCTTTGATACCAATATAGAGTGTGTTTGGTAGGGATTTTTGGAGGCAGAATTGATTTTGAATAGTGATATGATGGGAAATGTGTGGTTGAAAAAGAAGAAAAAATTATTGATGTGATGGAAAATATTATTTTATTGAAGAATGTGTGGTTGAAAATAAGAATTGATTTTGAGAATCATGGCCAAACAGGCTTATACTTTTAAGTTTGCATAAGTTCTTTCTTTCTCTTCCTTCTCCTTTTTGTTTCTTTTAATAATTCTTTATCCTGCATATTCCTTCATTTCTTCCATGTTAATGTGAAGAATTATTAGGATAACAAAAATATCTTCCCTGTTATTGCTAAATTTGCTCAACTACTGAATTATCGAGGACGAAAAAACCAAACCTTATGCTCAAAAAACTACATATAATTAATTATATGTGCTAGATGTAGCTTATAATATAAAAATGTACTAAGTGTTAACATTATTTCTATAAACCTTAAATTTGTGTCTGTCCCTTGTTGGTAAATAGAATTTCCATGGATCAATTGATGGCAACCACGTCAAGGCAATATACACAACAGGAGCTGGCGATTCTTTTGTGGGAGCCCTTCATGGCATAATCCAGGTAATTTCTTGATAATATTGTTTATGTACTACACATTCTAATTACGTTTAGAATTTACCTAACACTAATTCTATTGATTTCTTGATTTCCAGGACGAGCCTAAATTGAAGGAAGTGCTTAAAATCTGCATGTGCCTGTGGAGCAATCACCACGACTAAAAAGGGAGCCATCCCACTCTCCTGACCGAGAAAGTAGTCCTCACTGTTCTCAAAGGAGGAAAATAGAGGAAAGGGTTTCCTCCTTTCCTAATTTTGATTTTTGACATGTTTTTGCAGACATGTTTTGGTATTGTTTGAAATTCCTAATAGGTTTCCTATTTCTCAATTTCAGGGTTTCTTTCTATTTCCTTGTAAGGGTGCAATAATTTCTTTTATAAGTTAAATAAATATTGATTCGTAATATTTTTCAATTGCTCTTAAGAATGCTGTTGGCTTTCAGTTGCAGCCATCATTGAAGTCTTCTTTTTCCTTTTCCTACAAGTGGTTTCATAGGCACTGTATTATTACTTCCAACTTTAGATACAAAATACAGCTTAATTAGGCCCTGTTATCGAATGCACGTTACATATATGGTAGGTAAAGCACTAAACATGATTAAAGCAGAAAATACTTCCAACTTTAGATATAAAATCCAGCTTAAAACGAACTTATTTCCCTCCCCTATACTATAACCTAAAAAGAAAAAGGGAGACGTTAGTACTTCTATAATAGCATACTTATGTGTTAGACCTGTTTCACATCCCTCAAACTTCAGCTAATCACTTTTCCCACAAATTGCACCTCAGCCAATAACATTGGTCTTAGTTTTGTTGAAAGAGATTATTCGGCCAAGATTGATTCTATTGAGGCTACTCTCCTGATATTCATGTCAAAACTAGTGTCAGTTACTTCTAAGTTAGAATGCTTTGAAACGGAATATGACTATATGTGCAGACATTATTGTTCAAGGATGCTGGGAATCTGTCTATACCAACTTCCAGAGTGAAATTTAAGATAAAGAAAGGGAGTAGTATAAACAAAAACCGCTCATGTTCTCTGAATCCTGATAAATCAATGTAAACAGGGCAATAAAATTTCTGCTACCACAAGCTGATACGTTGGTGATTTTGGAGGTAAACCTTCTTGCAATGTTCTGAAAATGCACAAAATCATTTTAGCAGTTGCGTACTGTAGAAAATTAGAAGAGGAGGCTGAAACACAAATAAAAGAGGAGGCAAAACCAGAAATAAAGGGAACTCTTTCCTTAAAACAATATTTGCACCCTCTTGGTTTGAAATTTCTAACTGGCTTCTACAGCAACTAATTTCAAGGATATGACAAGCTTTAGGAAAATATGCAAACTCACTTAAGGGAACAAGAATAGTTTGAATTGTGAATGGCTTGCTTAAAGTGCTTGCTCAAACAATCTCTTAAATTGTCAAACAGGTCGCCCACACTATTCCTGTTTATAATTGAACAAAATACAAGTAGTACTTCACTAAGTATTTGTAACAAAGGTATCAAAATACACTGACTCCAAACATGCTAGAAGATGGTACGTGAAGTCATTTGGGTGGCTCACATATCTTTTCTTTCTAATGCTTATAAACCACCCCAAACTCCGTGAAGTCACCTAATTACGAAAATGAGCTAATTGGACACAGGAGTCAGGTCTGCACTAGGTAAGTAAAGATTTGAGTGCTACCCAACAATGAACTTAAAATTGAAATTTGAATGATATTCGAAAGCCCAGATCCTCAGTTCTTCATTTACTAGTTAAAAGAAAAAAATGAAAATCATGATAGACAAAAATTGAGAAAATGATATAAACAGGCAGACAACGAATTACCTGCTTGTAATAAGGCCTTAATCACCATTGAATTTGAGAAATTCACAACCCAAACTCCCTATGTTCCACTAACTGTAAATCCTCATCCATTGTCGAAATCGTAGAGATAAGGTAAAGGGGGTAAAAGGTTAATTTTGGTTCTCTCATCTCCTCATGTGAAATCTGATGCATCAAAATCGATTTTAATAGCAATAAAATTTAGAAGCTCTGAATTGACCAAAAAATAAAAAAGAAAGAAAGAATTTAAGAGGAGTTGTCAAAGTTTTTCATCAATAATATTGTGTGTGAAATTATGATTTCACCAGTAAAATTATTTTATTAAGAAAATATAAAATTGAAAATGAGTTTAAGAAAAAATAAAAAAATCTATCATTACCATTATTGATGATGTTATTGTACATCACCAGGTCTGTTCTCCTGCCTATCGTGGAAAGTCTTATTATGTTCATTCGGAGAGAATCCAACGTTGGGTTATCCTGCTACATCAGCAGGTGGACAGTCTTATTCTGTCCACCGTGGACAAGAGAACATTTTCATGTACATCATTAGTAATATATGTAGCCCAAATATGAAAGTGTTGGGATATTACTGAGTTGTAGTTTCATCTTTTGCAAAATGAAAATTACTACTTGTAATGACGATGCCGTCACTTATTCAACTATATATATGAGATTACGTATTTGTGAATATGGTACCAATTTATACTACATCAAATTGGTTTCTTTTGTCAATACTAAATATGATATTCGTCCATAACGTGTAATAAAATAAGGAACAATTGCGTTATTGCATAGAATGGACTTAGTTTTGGTAGAACTACTTTTAATAATTTACTTTGTGGCTGTGGTTAATTTAACTTCTTTTGAAAGTTGAGAAATTGCAAAACCGATTATATTTGGAAATGAAAATATGTTAAATTGAAGAAATTTTCATATTAAAAAAATACTAAATAATAGGTCAGACTTTTAAAGGAAACAAAAAAACTTGCACAACTACAATATAAGTTGAATATGAAATAGTCAATTAGGCACTTTTTTCGTAAATTTGAAATCAAAAAAAATATATTCATAACAAAAAAAATCTTTGAAATAACAATTAAAGAATCAAAGATTGAAGTTTCAAAGGTTCATATCACATGAAGAGAAATCAAATTGACAGAATTTGATATGATTTAAAATTTTCTCAACATTTTTTTTTTTATGCAATTTTAGGTGCATATTTACTTGGAATGGAATATAGCCCAATATTTTTTAGGAAATGGTCAATATAATTATAAATTTTAGTACTCAATGATTATATCTTATACAAAAATCTCAAATCATCTCGACTATTATGAGATTATATCTTATAAATATTTAAAAAAATCGAGAAAAAGATTGTTTTAGCCCACCCTAATATTTATCTCTAGTTCCGCCCTATTAGAGTTATATTTCTTCTCTACTTCCATAGTATTTATTCCTAAGTTCATAATGCTTCATCTTGGTCACTATATTGTCCAATTACCTTTTGTACTATGTTTAACAAGATTGTGCAATTAAGTACATTATTATCTCATAAAAGTTGATAAAATATATCATCGAAAAGGTGATAAAATTTGTAAGCTCCATGAAATGTACAATCGAAAATGAATTTGAAAAAAGAATGAATTTTTAAAAAGTGAGACTAAATAGGACTTCATCAACAAGTTTTTTGAACACGTTAGACCTTGTTTTTTCTACAAATGAGATTGGCTTTACCGAGCGTGATTCTATTATTTAATTAACTTGAGTTTTGTATCTAAAAGTCTGAAATCCGTTGTATTATCATGTGGACTATTGGACAACTTAATGAAGATTTAAAAGATTTTTGTCGTTGACAACTGATTGTACATGTTATAAAGAAAGGTTGGCGACTTACACAATAGAACAAATAGAATGTGCGCTTAGGATGCAATTTTCCCTATCTTAATTCATCAAATATTTGAAAACCTCCGTAAATAGTCGTTGGTCGGCCATACACTGATTGGTAACATGTCAATCAAGAAACTATTACAAACTGAGGCAGTAAAATTACTAGTATTGAAGTATTACAACTTTTGAAAAGTCACATTAACTATCTCTATTTCTTATCTTGAGTATTTTTTTTTTCATAATGACATTTTAGATATATCAACCGCGTTTTAAAATATATGTCACAAAAAGGGGCCCCGATTATGTATGTGATACTTCAAACTAAAATATGAAAGGTTAAAGTGACGACATGAAATGTCTCTTATATTCTCTAAGAGATACTAATTGTATGACTAGCAAAACTTTAATATTTTCATGTGTTACAAGTCGTAGGTCAGGTAGAAATAATAATTAAATTATGACTAATATCTAATCACCTCCTACGTTGTACACTGTCTGAGTGATCCAAAATGAAAAACCAATTTTATTGTTTAATATTTTATAATATCAAGAAAATTATCCATAAATGCCTAGTCAGAGATTAAGCAAAGAGCCAAATTGAAATAGCTCCTTCCCATGACTAATAACTAGGATAAATCACACTAGTTTACGGGACTTTGCGATAAATTTCACTTGGGTACTACCTGATACGATCCGCCCCGAATCACCTTAGTGGACCCGAAACGTGACGTGCGCCGATGATAGATGCTGACTAAACGCCAGATCCATCACCAAGACTAACTATGATTTACTACTAAATATGTCAAAATCAAATGTTTATGAAAAATATAATGCAATGGGCCCAAAATAATTACTTCGTGATTTATCAAATGTATCATATCACTTAATATGTCGTGTGGCTATCACTTTAAAGTCATCGGGCTTCTCCAGCTATAAAGAATCAATCGCTACATGTAGGAAAAATTGTAGAAAAATATATGAGTTGATAACTTAGCGAGTGGAGAAGTTAAAAAATAATTATACTTTCTCATTTATATATTTTTTTCATCAAAAATCAAATTGACATCATTTAACAGTTCACAATATAATAACATATAATAATAATAATAATAATCAAGATGTGAAACATCATCATAATCCTGTAAAATATCATCTCATAGTCATGATATAATCATCGGCTATATCCATAATATAATCTCATCATAGCAAATGTACGGAAAAATCCACCAAAATGTATCATCTGATTAAAATCAATAATCTAGTCATACGCGCGTAGACTGCCCCTCAGGCTAAGCACTCCAGACACAGGCCTCGGGCCCTGAGCCCCCTTAGTAAACGGAAGTAGTTTTAATCATAATCAATTCTAGAACATGGCCAATGTCTCTTAGTGAATTATATGTACACGGTCAAGACCCCTTCACCCACTGTCAAGACCCCTTAGTGTAATATAGAACACGATCAATGCCCATCAGCGAACTAGAAGAAGTATATAATCATAGTACTTATTTGGTCGATCTCAATGCCCATGTTTGTTATTGGCAATAGTTGTGATGCTTGAGAAGTAGTTGCAACAATGCCAGAACTTGGTAGCTATTCAAAATTACAAATTAACATAATTGTGCTTGGGTGAACTTGCATTGAGAAATAATTGAATTTTGGAACGTTAAAATGGGCCCACTTTTTTCTACGTCTGGTGTGACTTTTATAAACAAATCTAACGTATTTTGATATAATTGGACTATTTAAAACGCAATCTATTTTTTCATCCAATCATATATTGCCAACATTCATCCTATCAAAACATATGTTAATATTTTTATGTCAAAGTAGCTTTACACTTAAATAAAAAGACACAAGACGATGATTGTTTGACTAGGTATAGTAGGTTAGGAGTGTTTTATCCTGCTAGTTCACCCTCCAAGTTTCTAGCAAAATAACATGACTATCCCTCTTAAGTAAGCCTGTTTGGCCCATTATTTTTCATTAAATTATAATTTATTTTTCTTTTTTTTTTTTCCTTATCAATCATACATTTTTCAATAAAATAATATTACACGTAAACTCAATTTTTTTAACTACATATTTTTCAAAACAAAATATTATTTTTGTTATTATAATGTGAAATAATGGTGTGGGGGCACCAAAAGCAACAAAGCAACACTGTGTCGTACCATTTGATTCTATACTTGGCCAACAATTAAGGGCAAAAAAGACATTTGGAACAAAATGCAATTACATTTGAATTAGGATCCGTTTGATTGCAAGGATGGAAAATGGATGGAAAGAAAATGAATTTTAGAGAAAATAATTGCCTAGAAAATATTTTGCAGGGAATTGTTAATTAAGTGTGTTTTATTGGTATAATTTTCTACCCGAAAATTTTTTAAATTTTGTGTTCGTTTAGCTTTGTTTTACATGAAAATTGTCCGTTAAAGTGATATTTTTTCCACAATTAGTTATAAAATTTGTTTCCATTGCCAAAAAGTTAAAAACAAAAAAAAAAACAAAAAAAAAAATTGTTTCCTAAAAAATCATTTTTTTTTTCAAAGTTTAGTGTTCATTTGTGTTTTACATGAAAATTGTCCATTAAAGTGAATTTTTTTTTACAATTAGTTATGATATTTGTTTCCATTGCAATAAACAAAAATAAAAAAATAAAAAATAAAAAAAATTGAAAAAAAAATATCATATCGAATACCATTCGTTTGGCTTTGTTTTGCATGAAAATTGTCAATAAAAGTGAAATTTTTTTTTTTTACCATTATGTCTAGAATTTTTTCCAATTGCAAGAAAAAAAAAAGACAAACCTGGAAAATCAAAACCCACAAAAACAACAAGAAAACATTTGCCCACATTTTCAGGAAAACAGGCTCGTGGGTGGATGAAGAGGAAAACATTTTCCAAGGAAAATCTTGCTAATCAATAAGCCATAAAGTGGGAAAATGGAAAATTTCCCTAGAAAAATTTGCATTTCAAACACTGCCTTAGTGAACTATTGTGGACATGTAAAATGATGGCAAGTTTTCAATCAAAATAACATAAGTAGGGGCCATTTCAATGGTCCAAAAATCAATTATTCTAAAAACAAGCACATCAAACAAGCGTGATTATTTTAAAGTGTATTCACATAATTGTCGTATTGAATGATGTTTAGATTCCTTATTTAGCACTCTGACTAAGGGGTGGAGCCAGGAAATTGGTTCAGTGTGAACACAATTTAGTCGACCCCAAACTTCGAGTTTTTTGTCATGAATTTAATGATGATAAAAATATAAAACTATTATGACAATACTAAAAATGGTATAGTTTATAAATTATACTTGTTCTTTGCGAGTTTTCATAATTTGATATCATTGTATGATAACTTAATAACGAAAGCAAAAGCAAGTTAAGCCCAAATCAAGTATCAAGTCAAATACTCTCAATTAAGTTCACCAAGCTCTAATGATCTAATCTCATCCCTGAGCAATTCACAACTTCCAATTACTGGAGCAATTCAGAATGATAGAATCACAANAAGTTAAGCCCAAATCAAGTATCAAGTCAAATACTCTCAATTAAGTTCACCAAGCTCTAATGATCTAATCTCATCCCTGAGCAATTCACAACTTCCAATTACTGGAGCAATTCAGAATGATAGAATCACAAATACTGAAAGCAAAAGCAAAGTAATTCACATAGCAATACTAGAATCAATTCACAATGTAATTCACAAAATGCTTTCACAAATCACAGAGACAACAATACTGGAACTAGAAATAAAAGAATAGCAGGAACAAGAGAAATGAAAGAAGAGCAAATGTCAACACATGAATTGTAATTGTTTCATTTCGAAATTAAGATGTTTCAACTATGTTTGCAATTTCTGATTTTGAGAGAAATTCAATCTCTACCAGGAGTAATCCACGAGAACAAGCAAAGGTAAGAATTGTATTGATATTCAAACCATTAATAACTACTCTTTCCCCTTCCTCTTAGATTAACCTAATAAGCTGTCATTATAATCTTAATCTAATAGTGCAAATTTTTAAACAAATCCCAACATGAACCCAAAACTAGTTATTTCTTCAACATTCTCAATTCTATAAATCAGACAACGGAGGAACGATTTTACCCATATTTCATTCAAACCCATAAACTAAAAAACAAACTCCTGGAGCCCTAATATAATAAACCCACCAACACAATCTGCACATAGAACCATACCTCGCGGCCTGAGTTATGGTGAGAAGCGGAAGATAAGGGTTTTGAAAAGTCATCTTTTTGGATTGGGTTGGGCTGCTGGGTAGGTCTTGGGAAGTTGGGCCGTTTAGCATATTAGTAAAAAAAAATGAGCCCAGAAATGGTGGGCCTTATTGGGCTCCGCCCTTGCTCTGACTTGAGCGTTGGAGAACCTCCACTAAGAACCTGATAAAATTGTAACAAAGTTCTCAAATTTTGATTTAAGTACATTATTACCGAAAATTGTTCCACTCAATTAAGGTGGAATCATCGTGTAGTTAATCTGCAAAAATATTCTTATGGCTTAGGAAATAATTTAGGTTGTCTAGTGGCCATCTTTCTGGAAAAACATTGTTTTGGATGGCGAATTTTTGAAGAATGTGTGGTTAAAAAGTAGAGAAAATTTTTAGATTTACGTGTAGAATATTTTATTAAGTGAATGTGTGATTGACAATGAGTATTAAAAAAAAAAAGAATTTTGAAAGGATGGAAGACAAATAGGGACTTTATTGTATCAATTGCAAACATCTTGAAGGTAATGTAATGTCTATATAAACTTGACATAGTAGAATGGGATTTTCTATGTTGTCTTCAATCTCACTTTACCCGCTCGGGATTATAAAGCCTCCAAAGAACATTATTAAGAATATTAAAGGGTTATTTGTAAAATTCCTGCAAGGAGATACCCAAAATCGGGTGATCGAGAATACAAAATGTTTGCTCGACTACGGATGGAGGATAAGGACTCCATCGTTTAATATATTTGGCCTAAGTCTTTAGTATGAAGCTTTGGTGGAGATTTCATTTGAATAATTCTTGATGGGCTCGTTTTCTTGTTGATAGATATTAGAAAGATGAACTTCGGGATGTAGGTGGTAATTTTTATTTTTACTCGTTGTGTAAATTGAAGACAAATGATTAATCTTAAATAAAATTCTCATTTTCTCACAAAACTAAAAATGAAAATGTAATTTCAAATTAAATTATAAATGATTCATATGCCGTAGACCTTTTTGTCCCCTAAAAATAAGCAAAGGATAAGAAAGAGATGCATATGAATCTGTTATGCAGTCAAATTTTGTCCCGTTCATTATACCAAGCATGTTCTTCATAGTTTACATTTGACAAATACAGATTCTTGAATTTTAGTATTATTTGTGAACTCAAACTAATGAAGTTGAGAAAAACAGTGGGCCAAATTCACCACTTGCAGTTTGTTATCTTATTTTCATTGTAAAACCTTTGATGATATTGTTTTTGGAGGAAGCATTTGTTTTTACGCGGGGTAAGTGCATGACTTTGGTCGCTGGCTTCTCTGTCTATTATGTTCATTTGATGATTATCACTCAGTTATGTTGCTGATGTAAATTGTTTTCTACACCCTTCACTTGTGTTACCACTTAACGCCTTTTACAGTTTTCATGGACACAAATTCGAGCATGCTTTGAGACACGTACCAACAAATGGTCTGTTATTGGTTACAATTGGCTGGTTTTTTGATAGGAAAGGTATTAATTTTGTATCTCAATCTTTTTTTGGTTGTCTTTACAGATTAGAAATTGAGTTTCTGGTATATAGTTTTCATTTCCTTGTATTAGTTTTGTGCAAAATATATGTTTCAAACCTAATACTTACTATGGAGTCCTCTAGCATTTGTTGCCCTTAATCCTGTAGTATCTAAGTCATTAGTCATTTCTTAATTTGAGAAACTCGAAACATGGACTGAGTCAATGGCTATAGCTTAGCTTTCGTAATTCTATGAGATCATGAAAGAAGATTATAGAATGAAACCTTCTGGTATAATTCTATTATGAACTTATTTCTGAATTATAATAATTTTCGAACAAAAAAGTTGAAATGTTTCATTCATTTGAGTTACTGAGGTTGTTTTCTTTTTTCATTTCAGTATGGTTGAGTGAATCCCTTTATAGCATTAGTGTCGGAAAAGTGGATGATCCAGACATATCTGCCGAGCTACACAATAAGTTAGGTTCATGGACTTGAAGTTTTCCAGATGCTGAAGTTTCATTCTGCTTGCTTCTACGATATTAATTGCATGTTTGGATAAAGCTTAAAAAACTTTACTTATAAGTCTTAAAATAGACAGTATGTTTGTTGGTCAAATTTGAAAAGAAACTTTCAATGACTTGAGCTTAGGTAAGTATGTGTCGTGCAAGTCTTACATGCTTATGTTGTTATGAAGCTCGTGCTTTCAGAATTTATATGAATTAAAGTTGTTCAAGGTGCTTTGATAATTGATGCTGTTCGACTTGGAAACATTTTCTTAGGTTGTTGAGGCTGTCACTACACAAGGTGCTACTTTGGTGGATCAATGGTTTGTTGGCTGTAGTGCTAATTATGTAGTATGTGAAGTATCGTGAAATTTTATTTTTGGAAGAAGGCTGTTGAAGAACGTGCTGCAACCGTGAAAGCATTTGGAAAGAAGAAAGAGAGTAGCTTCCGTATTCTATTTATGATCGAGTTTTTCCATTACCATTTTATTTCATTTTGAAGCTTCTTTTTATTTAAGTGGTGCTGTATCACATTTTAATGTTCAAGTGTGTGGA
>CAIGRT010141438.1:0-16763 GCA_903798405.1 Fraxinus platypoda
CCTCCAAACTTTCCAAATGTTTACGTTTTCTTATTTTGTAGATTTTTAGTTAATTTCCCATATTTTCCAAAATCAAATTTTATTGTGTGTTTGTTCTTGTTGTTAAAATTAAATTGACTAAAATTGTGTAATTAAAAGTAAGCATTTCTCGAGGGATCGACAATTCGGACTCAAAAAAGTACACTTTATTACTTGACGCGACCCGTGCACTTGCGGTATATTAATTTAGCCAACAGCGGCGACGGTGAAATGTGGTCAAGCAGGTTCGGAAGTCGACGACTAAACTCATACAATCGACAAAGGAATTCGACGGCGATAAGGAGAGCATCGAGGTTGGAATTTCAGAAACTTGGCCGGAAGAGCAGCTACCGGGGATCGAATGTCCAGTCGTTTCCTCGTTTCAGGGATTTGAGCAGGGAGGTTTTGCCTTGGAGATGTTGGGTGAAAAAGTATTTTAGCATTTGTTGAATTATTTGTCCGGCTTTTTTCCCCACACGTGTTGCCATGCCCATTTCCCTCCACTTTCTAATACATGTCAGCACATTTAAATCCATGTCAATAGTGTTGGTCATTCACCCTGTTCACCTAACCTTATTCTAATAAATGATAGTTATAACTAGTAATACTTAGTCCATGTTTGTCTATCATTTTTACAAATATTATTTTCTACAGTAAACAATTTTAACCACATATTCACTCAATAAAATATTTCACACACAAATCAATAAAATTATTTTAAATTTCAACCACACATTCTCCAAAAAATACTATNTGTTTGTCTATCATTTTTACAAATATTATTTTCTACAGTAAACAATTTTAACCACATATTCACTCAATAAAATATTTCACACACAAATCAATAAAATTATTTTAAATTTCAACCACACATTCTCCAAAAAATACTATTCATTACTCAATTTCTCTACCAATAATGATAGACAAATAGGCTGTTAATAAATAAGTACAACTTTATATTTATTCTTATTTTTTATTAGCATTTAGCGGTAACTCCTAATAATAAATAAGTACAGCTTTATTTTCACATCTTAGTCCGTGTTTGAATCACGTTAACATTTTCATTTTCATTCTCCTACTCCTTTTCAATAATACATTTTTCAGTAAAATAATATTTTTCATCACCTCAATAATTTTTCATTTGTCAATCTACTGTTTCAAAAAAGGATTAAGCTCATCTGCCGGAAAAATTGTGCCATGCGATTTGACAGGTTCTCAGTGTTATGGACCCGCTGTAATAAAAAATTTCCAAACAATTGTGGGCCCTCCCCCTAGCGTGAGTAATCTGTCATCTTGCATCTCTTTTCCCCTGCAGCAGCCTCCTTCAAAAAAATATCTGAAACACACTTATGTCATGGATTTTTATCCATTCAAGATGGCGTTTCCTTATTGGCATCAAATTAGAGTTGAAAAAATTGAAAAAAATTGACGAGTTGAAATGGGATGGTATAGTGCGAAAGTATAATTAACTGAATTTGCCATAAAAGAATATGAAGATATCCTTCCTTGTCTATCTCTTCCTTTGACTTTCATTCCTATAAGAGACAATTCTCATTTTAAATCCAAGGATTTTGTAAAAGATAGTAGAAATGGCATCAATTGTGGATATCAATTATGGAGCTTCAGAGACTCACGACTGCGTAATCAAATTGGTCAGTTCAATTCAATCTTTTCTATTCATACAGCCATTTTTTCTTCAAAATTGGATAATCGAATTATAAGTTATAATCATGGATTTCTTTTCCCCCCTTTTTTGGTTTAAAATTTAACAGGGTGTGTTAAATTGCAGAGATTGGATCCTAAAAGGCGAAAAGAAAAAGTGATAGTTGGCTGTGGAGCTGGGTTTGGAGGTGATAGACCATTAGCAGCATTGAAACTGCTTCAAAGAGTGGAAGAATTAGACTATTTAGTACTCGAGTGCTTAGCGGAACGCACCCTTGCCGAGCGCTGCCATGCAATGAATTCCGGTGGCAAGGGCTATGATCCTCGTAGTATGTTAATTTTTTACTATGCTTAATTCAATTATTCATTATGTGGATCACTTGATCGTGGTTTATCACACAAGCCTAATTCACTAAAGTTTACTGATTTATTTCCAGATGGTCATTTTTTGCAATAATCAGTTGTTTTGAGTGTTTATATAGGAGTCAATTATGTCTTTAAGCGATTTCATGTTTACTGGAACAAGAAAAATATTCATAATTCACGAAAGAAATATAAACAGGAGATATTGAGAGAGTAGAAAACTTTACCCGTTGAGTGGGGGTCTTTGACTGTCAAATTATAATTTGTAGGGAGATAGGAATATGGTCTAAACCAGTAAGGAAAATGTAAGGTTCTTCCAAATAGTTTTGTTCACTTTCTTAGAATTCTTTTGTGATATTGTATCTAGTATTTCTTTTAATCAATTTTTTCATGTTCATTGGGTTTTTATAGGTATAGATTTGATAAAGTAGGTTAAGTCTATGTTTGGCCTCCATTTTTTTTTTTTTTCAAAAACTCATTATTTCAAACTCATTTTTAACTACACATTCTTCCATGAAATAATTTTAAATATAAATCGAAAACTTTTCCTTATTTTTTAACCACACATTCTCCAAAAAATTACTATTCCATAATACATTTTCTTACAAAAATAGGGCTCAAACGAGGGCTAAATATATCAATGGTTAGAGTAGGTGAATGCTGTGGCAATAGGCAGTGCAAGGTGGCAAGGTGGCGTGGCTGACAGATCACTACCATCTCTCTGGATTTTCGGGATTTGGTCATGTAATGTTGGATTCTGTCCTATGATTTGGGTAAACACTTTGGTATTTGCTTGCCATCTTGATGATCCAAGTTCTAATTGCCGATTCCATTGGCGATATTGAGCAGATTGAGGGTGTCGAGATGGTCTACTTATTGACACTAGCATGTTAGCCATTTGATCGATTCTCATCTGACATTGAGTTGCCTTTGGTTTTTCTGAAGCTCAGTAAGGTCACCTTGGCCTTTCTATCCTGTTGACTGAAGTATTACTGCCATTTTAGCTTGATGGTGGGGGTGCCATACTACTTTTGGTATAACACCATGATTTATCATATGTAGTCTTCTAAAAAGCGTAAAACGTGACGAAACGTGGAGCCCCCTAGGTGTAAAAAAGCATTTTATTATTTTTATATTATTTTAAATTTTTAATTAAATCTAAAAATTATATAATAATTGAAGGAAAAAAAAGCATAAAAAGCATAAAAAAGCGCGCCTAGACACAAAAAATACAAAAATAAAAAGCGCGAAAAAGTGCAAGGGGGTTTTTTTGTGCTTGCGTGCCTAAATGCTACTTTTTAGAACACTGAGATTTATATGAGATGGGGGTTGATTAATTTCTGGTGGAACAGGGCATGAAAAATTAGCAAAATTTTTATTTTATCTTTGCCACTTTTATCTTCTCATATACATGAGTATGCACTTGTATGGGAAAACAATCTAAGGCAGTTTGTCAAAATATAATTAGACTCTTGTTAGATAAAAAATTCCATCATGCATGGTAGCATCTTATTGGGTCTTGTACTCAAGTATTTGTATATCTAGTGCTTCCTTGAATTTTACTTTTAACTAATCGAGCAAACTGAATATATTATAGCACAAATATACATTGGTTTTGCAGTTTCAGTTTGGCTCAATGTATTGCAATAAGCTGGTAATGTTATTTTCATTGCTAAATTGCTGATAGTCATAGATCATTATGCAGTTTCAGAGTGGATGCAGTTGCTTCTACCTCTGGCTGTGGAGAGAGGAGTTTGTATTATTACCAATATGGGTGCAAGTAAGTTTTAAGTAGTTTAAATATAATTTTCCATATGATGGAAACATTCTTGGTGCTTCTATCTTTAGTATATACATATTTTTTGAAGTCTTCTTTGCTTATCTAAACATATGTTTTTGCACTTGCAATTCTCTGGAAGAGAGTCCTCATGGTGCCCAAGAGGAGGTTTTACAAATTGCAAGCAAACTGGGCATTGGTATAACCGTTGGTCTGGCTCATCAATCTTCTGTTTCAGGAAAAGGTATTCTTTGACATCTAAGATCATATCCTACTTCAATGAAAAATAGACCTTGAGATGCTAACGACATTTTCCTATAATTTTTTTCAATCAGGACTGGATGATCACCTGAAACATGTTGACAGTGTAAGTTGGCCATCTTTGTTGTATCTGTGAGTTGCATATTGCATTATCATACACTTCTTAGATATTTCGAGAATTCTAACATTTCTTTACGGACTGATATCTCCCGTTTAAACTCATAAACTCCTTGTAGTTGTGGATAAAAATGAATATTTGACTTAAATGGTAATACTCTCCTTATGGAAAATGCATTTCCCTTTATTTCTTTGCTAAAAATGTGCCTTTGTCCTTCTCTAGGTAGATTGGCTGTTAACATTTTCTTATCTGTGCAGGATGTTAGTGTGTATCTAGGAGCAGCTCCTATTGTTGAATGTCTGGAGAGGTATAAACCAAATGTTATTATCACTTCTCGGGTTGCAGATGCTTCTTTATTCTTAGGCCCGATGGTATGAACTTAGATCGTTTTCTATTCTGCTGTATTCATTACGGTCTCCACATTTACTATTTGACCAAATTTTTTTGGGTCCAGTGTAATCTGATATGTAATCGAGACCAACCCTCCCCGAACCCTTTCCCTTGAAAATTGATTTCCGATGATGAATGTCTTTCGGTGTGATTAGGTATATGAACTGGGATGGAACTGGGATGAGTTGCAGCTGCTAGCACAAGGTTCACTGGCTGGCCACCTACTGGAATGTGGTTGTCAACTCACAGGAGGATACTATATGCATCCAGGTGACCTTCTACTTTGGCCTCATATAGTGCCACAGCTTCCACAATAAAGATTGAATTGCAGCATTTGATATTTTCATTTATATATGATTACTTAATGAAAGATTTGTGTATCTTTTGTCTAGCTGATAAATACAGGAACATGTCTTTCCAAGATCTCCTTGATTTGTCTCTTCCTTTTGCCGAAGTTACCTTTGATGGGACAATACATGTAGCAAAGGCAGAAGCCTCTGCTGGGGTTCTAAATTTCAGCACTTGTACTGAACAACTTCTGTATGAAGTTGGGGATCCTGGTGCTTATATAACCCCTGACGTGGTAAGATTTGGTGGTTATACACCGATCGAATCTGTCAGTTCGGAGAAAGATGATAGAGAGATTAAGATTGATTCAGGAAGTTGAAACAGTTTGTACTATTCACAGATTATAGACATTCGGGATGTTAGGTTTCAACCTTTATCAAAGAATAAAGTTCACTGCAGTGGAGCAAAGCCATCTCCTGAACCATTACCTCAAAAAATGTTGGTGCTGAGTTCTAAGGTACCTCCCCCACTCTAGTCAATCAAATTGGCAGTCTCATTATAGGCGTATATTAATTTTACTAAATAAACAATGAAATATTTCATTATTTTTAAGTTACTTGAAATATTCTTCTCCTAATGTAATTCCTTTTATTCTTATTCTTCTTTCCTTTTTTCCTCTGTAATTTTTGATGTGGATCATCACCAATCAAAGCATTCAAATTATTTCTGTGAATAATGCAGTCATTTCAAGGACCTTTTTTTGGCCAAGTTGAGTAGCCTTATTGGTAATATGCTTCAGTTTACGGTTGTTGTAGATTGTTCAGCTGGATATCTATACTATTTATGGAATAGGGCTATAGTCTCTCTATCCTCTGTTTTATCTTGTTAAATGATGTCCTATAGTTAAACGGGAGGAATGCTGGTTCTTTTGTATCTTATGTACAAGTTTACCTGTTCACAGGACTGTGGGTGGAAAGGTTGGGGAGAGATATCCTACGGGGGATATGAATCTGTGAAACGTGCTAAAGCTGCTGAATTTTTGGTAAAATCTCCTTGTGTTTATCACTCTCATTCTTCGCTTTATGAAACACAAAAATATTATGCCACTGAAAACATGCTTGATGATTCTTGTATTTATTCATCCTCCCGCATGTTGAAAAGGCAAAGCAATCATTTTCAGATTTTTTTTGCTGAAAATCAATAAAACAGTCTGGTATGTAAACTGCAACCAGGATAATGACATTGTTCCTTCATATTAGGTAAGGGCATGGATGGAAGAAATGTACCCTGGTACAAGCAACCGTATACTTTCCTACATAATTGGTTTCGATAGTCTAAAGGCAGTGGACACGGACAATAAATTGCAGAGGGCTAGTGAAGATATTAGATTACGGATGGATGGCTTGTTTGAACAAGATAAACATGCAATCCAATTTATTAAAGAATTCACAGCTTTATATACAAATGGTCCTGCTGGTGGCGGTGGCATCAGGTCTATTTATTTTGTTTTCTTTCTTTCTTTTTTTTTTTTTTTTTTAATGTACCATCTTATCCTTTTATTGTCACTGCTATTACATATCTGTATATAATGATTATACAGGATGTTGCTGATATAAACTATGTATGTTTTCTTATCACTACAATAGCATTCACTTATTGGTAAATGATTTAGTTGGTACGTCTAAAAGACGAAAATTTCTATATTTTACTTGTGAAATGCCAACCAATAGTGCTTTAATTTTGAAGAACATTATGCAAAAATTTGTCCAGAGGCTTAATTGACACGGACTTGAGCGATAAATTTGAGTCCTGAACACCAATTGTGTTGAACCACCTCATCTTAAAAGCTCAAGTTGTTAGAGAGGGGATACATGTTTTTATTTAAATATTTTCTTCAGCATGCACTCTCATGTGCAGAATGGATTTCTGATAGATTTTTATTAGACGTTCTTCATTTGGATCTAAATTTTTCACTGCATCTGTTTAGATTGTCACTTACATATCTGCACGGAATGTATATGGCTGCATCCGTGTTTCCTTATGTTGTGTTAATGCTTTGGTTATGTCATGCCCATAACTTCTCTCTTTGTTTCATGGCTAAATTCTGCGAGGAATGCAGCAAGTACCTCAGTCGAATTCATGACCACGAGAGCTTTTTCCTATCGCACAATCCTATTATATACTCCACCCTCTTGCAGTTTTTGAGCTGCTCAAGGAAAATCTTATTTTGCGATTCAAATTACTTAAATCGAAAATTTTGTTTCTTAGACATCTATTCATTAATTTATTTGGGATGTTAATGCTTTATATATTTATTTTCGTCATGCAGCACTGGATACAAGAAAGAGATTTATCTGGAAAAAGGATTGGTACCTCTCTCTCTCTCTTGGGTCCTTTGTGTGTTTGTACAGTGGTTTAGGGATTGCAGGGTGGGATGCATAACTTTGTTGGATGAGAACGTGGGCTCACAATAAATCACTCACTCACAAGAACATACTAAGAGAGAAAGTTTACTCTTGAATAAATTATGTCTTAGAGTTTGTTGAATACAAACCAAGTTCCTGTTTATACTTACGTATTGAGAACATTTTATTTAGGACATGTTTGATGTAGATTTTTTGAGATAAGATTTTGTTAAATGTGATTTTTTGAGAATGTGTGGTTAAAAAATAGAAAAAAGTTATAGGTCCATATGCAAAATTATTTTATTGAGAGAATATGTGGTTGAAAATGAGTTTGGAGGAAAATGAGTTCTAAAGAATTTCTTCCGAACATGAGCCTAATGAATAGATGTGAATCCTACATCTAATACATGTATTATGTATACATGAATATGTGTAATTATCGTATTCTGGATCTATTACATTTAGCTCTTGTTTTGGTGGGGATTAAAATCAATTTTTTAGTAAATTTTAATAAAAGTTAATGAAATGTATTGTTGAAAAGTTGTGGGTCTCATAAAATGTGTGGTAAAAATTAATTGTTGACTTCAACTTAGATTAAAATATTGATTTTAATCCCCACCAAACATGGCTTAATATGTATTGAAGAATTATACAGTCTTTGGATTAATGGTTCTCCAAGATTCTAGCAAATAATGTGTTTTTAGTAGTTGCTCCTTACATCCTTCCACGTCTTACTGGATTGTGTTTAGTGCTTTCAATCTAGTGCCATTTTCTGGTGATTACACTTCACCCTCTTTATCTTCTGCATTAATTGCCAATAACCCCCTTTGGCTAAAACGTGATTGCACTCTGTTGTAGTTTTAAGCATATATACCTGATCTTGTTAGTAGGGCTTTGTATTGGGAAATTGTGAACATTTTAAGTTCGGTTAGAATTTTTTCAGCCTGCAAACGTGGTCTGATCACACGATCCTGACGTTAGTTGCTCTATATATATAATCTCGTTAAGTCTTGGTCAATTATCTTCGTTTTAGTATTATCAGTTGCTTCATCAGATTAGAATCATATTTAATGCTAGCCTTTGATCACCCCAGGTAGGACGTGAGTATGTTTACTGGCAAATAGCAGCTGCCAGAAACAATGTTATCAGCTTGACTGATCAGAATGTCAACAATAAAATTAAAATACATACGGGTGCTTGCCATGAATCCGACTCCCAACCAGTCTCAAGAGAAACTACATACAGTCTGAGCAAAGAACTGTTACTACCAGAAAGTCATCTCTCTCCTGCTCCTGCTGGTCAAAAGATCTCTCTCTACGATGTAGCTCATAGCAGGGCTGGTGACAAAGGAAATGATCTGAACTTCTCAATTATCCCACATTTCCCAGCTGATATCGAGAGGCTCAAGACGGTTGTAACTCCAGAATGGGTGAAGGAAGCTGTCTCAACTCTTCTGAATCTGTTGTCCTTTCCCGATTCTAACGATATAGAAAGAAGAGACAAATGGGCTAGTGAACATGTTAAGGTCGAGATCTATGAGGTAAGAGGAATCCATTCCTTAAACGTTGTGGTTCGTAACATTCTAGATGGTGGTGTCAACTGCTCAAGAAGAATTGATAGGCATGGAAAGACCATATCAGATGTGATTTTATGCCGGCAAGTGGTGTTGCCTCCATGATATAGCTCCGCGATATCACAACTATAATTTCCTTTCACTCCTTTTCCATTTCTTTTTCTTCTCGTTTCACTCCTTGCCACCACATCTATGTGCTCTTAAGACAGTATATAGAAGTTATTCGAGTGAAAATGATCTTATATGGTATTATATACTAGGATATTGCAAGGAGAAATTTAGTCACAGAACAATTGTACATTTTAATGTTCCTTTGTTATCATACAGATATTAATAATTTAAGTTACATGGCCTGCTTTTGCGTTTGTAGTAGAAAAAATATGAAGTGAAAAGTTCCTTTTGGAGTTTTTGTGCATCAAAAGTTGGTTTCTGGTTTGTATTTTCCGTTAAAATTGATATACAACTTTGTGAACTACTATCAGACAAGCCTTATATTTAAGGGAGAATTGCAGTTGGGGTTCCAAACCTTTTAAATTATTGCAGATTATATCCAAATCTTTCATTTTTACATATGAGGTCCCAAACCTTTTTTCTTGATTGCAGCCGGCGGATATGTGGATGGAATTCGTCAATTCATTCGTCAGTTGACTAAAAGTCAATGGTCTGACCAAATTATTCCATATAATTAAAATAATTAAATAAAAAATTAAAAAAATCATTTGGTCAGTAGTTGACTTTTGGTCAGATCACAAATGGATGAATTTCATCCACATGTCCTCTGGTTGCAATAGAAATAAAATGTTTAGGACCCCAATTGCAAAAATAAAATGTTTGAGTGTAATATGTAATAATTAGAAAGGTTGGGGACCCTAACTGCAATTTTCCCTATTTTTAATAGGGACTGTTTTGTACGATGTTGAAAAATGCAAGTTACCTTTCTGAAATGAATCAACACTAGTGAAGTTGTAGCTCAAATTCATTTGTTCTCAATCTGACTCGAGATGTAAGTTTTGCACATGATCCATGGGATTGAGACTCGACCCTAATATTGATTTGGTCAAAGCACCATATCACAGGTTTATCCAGTGGGTTACCTTGTGACATAATTTGACATTGAGAAGCACGATTAGAAACTCCACTTGCATAACATTTTGATGTAATCTATCAATTCAGTGGGTTTATACGAACTGGGTTTGTTATTTGTGCAAAACATGATCGGTTCATGGGGTTCTTAGCAGTTCACTTGCACTACGGTCATATACACTCACCCAATATGGCGAATTAAATGGTTTTTGTTTCGGAGATTGGGAATTAAGAAATAAAATTTTAAAGTTGAACAACTTACAAAAATTATATTCCACCATGGTCCAGAAAATAGAACCCTGGTTGAGTAGGACCAGAAATATATTAAAACCATAGTTTTTGTTTAATATTTGCTCATTTTCATACTTAAGTTCTTGACTTTTAGTAGCATTCTTATCTACAATTTTCTATTAATTAACACATTTTGTCATTGTCCGTCCAAAAAATCTTTCAAAAGAGTATAAAGACTTATTTATTCCTCATATTTTTAAATAAAAAAATAACAAATACAAAAGTCCAACAAAATATTTTCTTCTCATTTCAAAGCACGTTAATAAAATATTTAAAAATAAATCGTCATCAAAGATAAAAATGTTCTAATTAATTGAAAGTTAAAAATAAGAATGAGGCAAGAAAATTTGAATAGCTAAGTACAAAAGTAAACAAAAACAGAAGACTTTCATTTTAACTAAAAATGTGTTGCAATTTTACAAAGAGTAATGCTATTCATCCTCAGTGAGATTGTAACCCCAGTTTATGTGGCGTTAATGTGTCATTAATTGATAGGTGAAATTAAATAAGTCATTTAATTTCACCTTTCACTTAGCCAGTCATTTAGAGCCATATAGATTGGACTTACAACTCCACTGGGGATGAATAACATATTCTTAATAAAAGTGTGATGTTAATATAGCTACCTTTTCTATTGATTTATTGACGCAATACCCCTCCATCCTATGGAACTATTATCAAATACCCCCATATCCTTTCAAATTGACCCAAAACTTTCCTATATGACCTTTGAGGTGCAAACCACCCCACGTCATCCACTCGCATTATTGCTGCCGTTAATTCCAATTAAAGAGGGCCAAATGGATAATTTTAAAAGGGTAAAATTGTCTTTCCCCTCTCACCATTTATTAAGTGCCTATTTGCTTGAAGTAAGAGCGTATTTTGCAAGAAAACCAACAGTCACGACATTATCCATTTGGCCCTCTTTAAGTAAAATCTGCAACATTTGTATTTCGATTGTGAGCATAAAAAATTCAAAATTTGAAATGGGTTTTTAAAATTAGTTGATTTTTGTTATGTGCACTATTTGCTCTTGCATTTATAAAAAATGTATTCTCCTACGATAAGAGGTTTTGAAGATGAAGCTCCTGAATATGTTTGGTGTCTTTGTTTAGAATTTCGAAATGATTTTTCGGTTCAATTTTTTATATGCTCTTGTTCGAATTTTGGTTTATTATATGTATGGATGTTGATTGCTTTGGGTTTTAACCTATTTTCAGTCGGGTATACAGACTACTTCACAATGGTTATTCATAGTGCAAGTGTTTTTCAATAAGTCAAATAATGTGAAGTACGAATACGATACAGTGATAATCTTGGACTATGTGAAGTTTGCTTATTTCAATAGGGATTGGTTTAAAGCATTTGTGCAAGTGTGTAGAGATCGTGGACATCTGAACTTCCACTTTAGGATGCAAAAATGTAGTTTGGGTAATACTTTGAGAAGATTACATAGTGAATCGATGTTAGACAACATAGATTGGTAGATATTTATGCTATAGTACCTAACCAAACATATGTAATACCACATGAACGATATCAAGAACCAGTACAAGATGTTCCAAAGAGTAGTGCTCATAATTAAGGGGTGAATGTAGTACTGAAGGATGCTACGTCCCACTGTTTGATGTCAGTGAAAGTTGTGCAATCGAGCATGATATTGGTGATTTTGTAACTGAAAATGTAGATATGGTGTGGTTGAAAATTGAAGAAATACTTATGTATAATGCTGGGATTAGTAATGTACAATTGGAACCGACAGAAAAGACAACGAATTTGGGTATTAGGATACAAAAAAACATAGTGATAAAGAGAGAATAGACCAACTGGTGGAAGGTTTAGTCAATAGTGACTATGAAGTGGAGAATGAGCAACCACCTAGTAATTAACCTCCGACGGGGACAATAAATCTTGATTTCAATTTTGGGTTTGGTTTATACGATGGGCATTAAGTAAGGTATAGTGACACACATTATCGAGATTTCAATAAATTACGAAGTTTGGACAGTGAAGAATATGAAGGAACAACATCAAGTAAGATGTGATACATTCAACTTCGATACTGACATAGAAAAGCCAATTTTCAGAATAAGTATGCACTTGACCTTTTGATTATGTAATGATGAACCCTTGACTTTTATCATATGTTGTGCCCCCCCTGAAAATCTAATTATATTGTAAAATATACGCTTAACCCAATGAAGAAAATGTGGATTACCCCCTGAAGTTATCAATTGTGTGTTGTCGGGTTTGGTGTTTGAGAGAAAAATTATTTTCAAAGTGGCAATAATTGAACATATTGTCAAAGCAAACTGGGAAATCATATACATTAAGGATGAATGAGTCGGGTTGCGGGCAACATATAAGGATAAATAATGTCCGTGGTATTATATGCAAGTAGAGAGAAACGATTAGCAAACTTTGTAGTGAAGACATATAAAGGTGATCACACTTGTGCAACGATGTATTAGAATACGGTACTTATATCGCGCTACTTAGCTTCTTGATATTTTTCTGCATGGAAGGCTAATCCTAACGTGTATGTGAGCGGGTTCATTGCTAAAGTTAAAATGGATAATTTGAGGGACGTTTCAAGGTGACATGTTTATCGAACCAAAGAAAAGGTAATGAAGATCATAAGGGGTAGTTTCGTTGACCACATGAAGTTTTGTAGAATTATTTCGAACATTTGGAGGCGACAAATGTTAGGACGACTACGCAATTGGAGTGTAGAGGTGGAGAGTTCACTAGAATATACATTTGCCTAGGAGCAATGAAGGAGTTTTTATGAGTGGATGTCGAAGTTGATTGAGTTAGATGGTTGTTTTCTGAAAACTGAGCATGGAGGTCAGTTGTTGATACAGGTAGGTGTGGGTAAAAATAATGAGATGTACCCTATAGCGTATCTCGTTGTAGAGAATGAGAATGTTGAGAACTCGAAGTGATTTTTGGACCCACAGAGGGATGATCTGAGATTGGGTAACAATTACGGTTGGATATTCACATTCGACAAACAAGAGGGACTAGTAAATGCCGTTAAATCATTGTTTGAGCTTGCAGGGCATCGTACGTGTGTGCAACATCTTTATAATAACTTCAATGCATAATACAAAGGCTTGGCTTTGAAGAATATATTGTGAGCTACAACAAGAGCTACAACAAAAAGTACTTAGTCGATAGAAATGAACAAAAATGTGTGACGTTGATCCAGCTACAAATGGATAATTACAATAGAAGCTTGCAGAGCATCGACGTAAATCATATTTCAAAGAGGGGAATAAGTGTGATATGCTTTTGAATAATATGTATGAATCATTCAACACCACTATCTTAGAGCATGGGAAAAGCTGATTTTGAAAATATTGGAGGAAATCAGAATTTACTTGATAAGAAGAATTGTGGCTATGGTCTATTCATATTCATGATATTTTCTCGTTTTTATGTTGTTCGTCGCTTTTCTTTATATGGGTTGAACTGATTCATTGGTTAGTTAGTTTGCGCAAGCCTCGTAATTCCAAGAGAATTGTATGCAAACTTTAAGAATTACAAGGTTGCATTGCACAATGTTTGCCATATGTAGGGTTATATTGTACAATGTTTCACGTTTTCAGAGTTGTTTCTTGCAACTTTTCCCATTTTCAGGGAGTTTTCCACACTAAAATTTGAATACAAATATTGCAATAGTATCCCCAATACACATGACCAACCAAAAAAGAACACACGAAAAAAAACAATAAAACATTTCCTTGTACACCAAGTATTTAGGACGTCAAAATCGTTACAAAACTTCTACTAGAGATCACAACATTTACTAACATCCATTCATTATACAAATGTACAAGACTATTGAAACTCTATTTTCCACCAAAAAGGCACATTACAGTCCAAACGCATTGTTCCGTCTCTACAATTCTAAGACTTGTTGTTTGTATGCATTCATAGATCTTAGCAGACCAGGTATGATCTCCATAGATCTATGACACATAGGTGAGTCACACCATGAAAATAATTCACAACCTCCATTTTACTGTAAAAAAAAATCAACTATTGAAATTATAATTCATTCTTATCTCTTTTCTTATCAACCACACATTCTTAAATGAAATAATATTACACGTAAATTCAAAACCTTTTTTTTCTTTTTTAACTACACATTCTTAAAAAAAAAAAACTATTTCAAAAATTATAATCCCAAATAATGGGGGCCAAACGAGGGCTAAAATCACAACTAAACATGATTTTAATAGAAAACTAGGTCACAATCATCGACTAATAGAAGACCAATCAGGTCATACCAAGTCAGGTCACAATCATGTAATAATCGAACGACAACCTGAAGAAAAAATGATTAACATAATGAAAATCAGAATCAACCAAAAAAATCGAATAAAACTTATCCATTAACTCAAATTTCCATAAATATTGTATTAAACAAAAAAATAAAAATAAACAATGAATTGATTTACCTTCTTAGAAATATATTTTCCCCCAAATATGTGCTTTTAGGTTTTTTTGAAAAGTTTTCTTTTTTTTATTAGCCTCATGTTTATTTTTCGAATGAGATCCCCGATCTACACTCCTTTTTATCATAATTAGTTGGGTTTGTAAGGATTTAGGGTTTAATAAAAGCTTGAACTATAAAATAATTTATAAAATTATGAAATAAGGAAAATAAATTCAGCACTTCCATCATGATGAAAGGCTTTGAATCTCTACTCTCTCTTAGCGAATGTAGTAGAATCGCTGGACAAGAATATCTAGCTTATCTCTCAAGGGTAGAAGAAAAAGGAAATTTGAACAATTTCTCTTTCACACTATTGATAATAATGTTGATAAGTAATGCTTAATTAGTTATTAATTAATAATTTAATATTTTAAGTTAAAAAAATTAATATAACCTGATTTTTGAAATAATAAATTTAAAACCTGATTGTTGAAATATGAAGTTATAATTAATAATTTTGTATATTATATTTTAAGTTAAAAATTTTAGATTTAAAACCTAATTGTTGGGTTAAGTGTAATTTCCTAAACTTAAAATCCGATTTTCAAATGGCTAGTGTGATGCACGTGCAAGGCAAGTGACATGATATAGTGGACTATGTAATAGTGTAAATATACATAATTTATTAGTGTTCGTATTGAAAGACATCTTATATACTAAGACAAAGTGTAAAATAATAGAGGGAGCAAATGCAGAACCATATTCGACATTAATATTTGTACTGCAAAAGAAATTAATGTAAAGAAAAGAATATTCAAAATTTTCCCTTACAAGTTAGTGGTAGTAGTTTTCACATTAATATTGTAATCTTCTTATAGATCTTATCGAAGAGTTTGATTTTCTTTGTGCAGGTAGCCAACTTGTCTTTCAAGTCTTCAATCTGCTTGCTTCAACCAAGCTATCCAGTATGGAATGAAAAGTCATTCTATTATTCAGGTGAAAAAATACGTCCAAAGCATTCCATGGATGCCATAAAAGAATGTGGTTGACGTCAACAGAAAGGCGTAGATAAGATTATATGAAGCCATAACATGTTCGTATTTTATTTTGAATCTAACTTTTCAAAAAGTAAAATTTGTCAACTAATACACTACGTAGTTATGCTTAAATTAGCAACTCACACAATAGAAATGGAATTTACCTGAATGGGATCTATCTCTGTTCTTATGTTTAGTTGCATTGTATATAGTCATATTAGTATTACAATAGATTTTCTTGATTTAGATGTTCATCAGATGCCAGAAGCACTTGAACAGCTTGCATATGAAGAAAGTATAATAGAGTAATTGATTAGATGCTAAGATTTAAGGCATTCCTAGCTGAGAAGTATAATGAACAGGCAAATATATAAAAATGACGAAACAAATAATATAGAGATCAATATTAGAATTTCATTGTGCACACAAATCACATAAAGCTGCATAAAGTTACTTTTTTTTCAACTCTCCCTCACACCTTATTTTACACTCTTCCATATGACAATATTTACACTTTTAGTTATCAACTCATCAATCACATTATTGCACAGACTTTCTCCAAAGGAGGAATGTCATCTAAGTTGGAATGTACATCTAGCTTAGTTATAAAAAAAAAAAAAAAGTGGCACACTTCCATATGAACAATGCCTTTCAAATCTCCCTCTTTTCTTTTAATAGTGACTAGCAATAGTTGACTGAAATGTTTTATAGGTGCTATAAAAATAATATTATAAGATGTGAAAATATAAAAAACTAATTAATATAAATTAGTTACGTGGAATAAATTTTTGATTCAAATGAAATAAAAATCATTTTGTAAAAGTAATTTAAATAATTCAGGAAGCCAATTAGAATAATCTCTCCATTTACCCATTTAATCTGAACTGAACATCCAACAAATACCAACATTTTTTCATATTTTCTTAATATCCATTGAATATATCAATTGAAATTATTTAACATAGATACGCATTATGTCCTCCCATCTACATTCTTTGTATCTTAATATTCATTGAATAATGAATCTGTCAAATATGGTTAAATAAATTAAAT
>CAIGRT010141451.1:0-13585 GCA_903798405.1 Fraxinus platypoda
AATCTGTGACTTATAATTATGAATATGTGATCAGTCACCGGAAAAGTTGTCGGAGAAGAGTGGTGGTCGGAATGGTCGCCGGAACGATTGCCGGAAAAAAGTGGTGGTCGGAATGGTGATTATTTAGATGTTTGTTAAGCATAAATTTTGTGGATCGATTGACATAACATTTTAATTTTTTAATTGATAATTTTCTTCCAAAAATAATTGAATGTGTAATCTCGTGAATTTATCGTAAAAAGTTGGAAACCTAATTTGCAAATCTGCAAGTTTTATGATTTTAACACTTTTATCCCATTCAAAACCTAAATTTGGCTACATGTGTAATCAACCCTTTTAATAATAAAAATAAAAATAAATAAATTTTCTACTTGTGACATGCACAAAGGTCAAACGGCTCTCTCCCTCAGGACAGAGGGCCCCAAAAGTTTTTCTAAAAGGCTCGTGCAGGTTAGGCTAATCCATAGCATGACCAGTTCTAGGCTCGGGTCAATCTGTCTTACACCTCTACATACAGTCTAATCAATGAATGAATTGATCTTAAATTATGAAATTTTACTGTTTTTTACCTTCTAGATAAAGTATTAATCATAGAGAAAATGAATTTTTCTCAATAAATGCAAACCCCTCTAATATGATTTGAGAATACAAATTCTTGTAGCATCCAAAAAAAATTGATTTTGGTCAGAATCATTAACAGAAATAATAAAATATTTTTTTTGTACGGAAGGTGACGACCCTAATGAATCAACTAGTTCAGATAATAAAAAAATAAGTTGTATGACATGACTATTATTTCATTAATTCTTCTCTATTGTGCCACGAATATTGCCATATCATCACGTGATGTAATATTAACCTAGAAAATTTTCAAAACTTGAGGCCTTGAATCGACGTGATATGTTGTAGAACTTGAAAATAAACGGGTGGCAACAAAGGCATAACTTGTGCATAATGTACGTAGGGACGACTAAATATTTGTTGAACACTAAACTAATTGTGGCATATGAACCACAACATTTGTCCTAAGAAGTCCAAGTGCATTGTTAGAGAAACACAATCTATGTGCAAAATGAGTTTGGAGCAAATAGCAAAATACCTTTTTTATATTGTCTTTGACCTACCTCCAAATTGACTTTTTTCATTTTTTTTGTTTTTTGTTTTTGTAATTTAACGTGAGTACTTTTTTAAGTCTGAGAAATAAGTCTAAAAACTAAATTGTTAGAAAAGAATTGAATATTGCCTTTAACATGCTCTCTTATATGTAAACTGAATATAGTTTTCAATCAATCATTCGAAATTCGCATAAGTTCTTATAAATGGATGGTAATGAAATTTGAACCTCGATGTTTTGCATGACTTTAGTATGTATTAACTATCTTATTTAAAAGTTTAAAATTTTAGAGTAATGGGTATACGTTTAAATTTGTCTTAGATTATTTAACTCATGTTTGGTTTAATTTAAAATTAATTTTTTAGTAAATTTTGATAAAAATTGATAAAATATGTGATTGAAAAATTGATAAAAGTGGTGAGTCTTATGAAATGTAATTAAAAATGAATTCGAAAAAATTGAGTTTTATAAAATGGGGACAAAGAGAGGGCTTATAGAGGTTAACATTGGGTGATAATTGATATGCTTACATTCTCAAATTAATGTTAAGTCATAATCAACTTTTTAGTAGTCAAGATATGATAATTGTGCATATTTCTAAACAATGCTACTTGTAAGTAACAGTTACCTAATTGTTTATATATAGATAATAGATGTGAAGTGGTGTCAAAAAGAGAGTAGGTAAGTTTTTTTTTTTTTTTTATTGCAAAAATTTTGACACAACCATATCTTACCACATCATGTCTATGTAAAGTATTATGTACATATAGCACAACCGTATCTGAAATGATATTAGGGTTTCGTAGACCAATGCTTGATTGTTTGATTGATTGTAGTTTGGTGTTTTGAATAGAAAGAAAGGAAGGAGAGAATTCTCATAGTAATAAAAAAATTTGAACTTTCAATTCAAGACTTCCGACTAATATTTGTTTCGTGAACCATATGTGAACGGAACAATTAATAGCATAATTTAATTTAAAAAAAATAAAAATTCCTACTAAGTTTTGAGACAATGAATAACATAGCAGTACACTCCAGAGACTTAAAATATAAGTAAAAAAATATCAATATATTTCTCTTTTATGAATTCTTATTTCCTAAAACATTCAATTGCAATAAAATATTTCTGGGTCACTGTCAGTAATGTCTTCAAGAAATAACTGAAGATCATTAGATGAATAAAATTATCAATAATAGTGAATCAGTTGACTGCTTCTCAATCATCCCGACCAAACGTGCCATGAGTCTTGATCAGCAGTAGCTCCATAAGGGGATGTCAATATCTTCATAAGGATCTTCCATAATTAATGGATCAAAGAATCCTCCATTGAGGAGGATATCTGCGTACTTAGGGGAATCAAAGTTGTACCATGAGGCCATTATCGGCTCATCTGCAACATAGGGTACTGTGTAGTCATTGATCAATGGTGGTACTAGTGAGACAGCATTATCTTCAATGAAGCTGGAGACAGGCAATGAAGAAGATAAAGTTGGAGATGGGGTGGCTGGTTGTGGTGTTGAGGCTGATGACGTGGAAGAGACTGGCGGTCCCGACAGAGGAAAACCACCTTTGGCGGCGGCGGCTGCCATCCTTTGGATGGACTTAGGGGACATGATGGTATTAGGGTGGAGGTTTTGTGATTTGGATATTGGGAAGTTAAAATTGGCTGAAGTTCCCCTAAGGCATAAGAGTGCAGCATCATATGCCCTAGCAGCTGCCTCTGGTGTTGAATATGAACCTAACCATATTCTTATCTTTTGGTTTGGTGCCCTTATTTCAGAAACCCATGATCCCCAGCTTCTCATTCTAACTCCCTTGTATTTTTTGCATAATGAGGAGGAGGACGAGGGTGAGGGCGACAAAACTTCTTTGGCTGCCCCTGATTGGATCTTTTGGTCCTTCTTCACCATTTTTGGATTACCTCGAAGAATCAATATTCGTGTCGTCTTACAATGTTCTGAACTCAACTCTTGTGTTACTTGAATCAACGAAAAACTGGACCCCGAATCTTGAATCCGGGGGACCTTTTCAACTGAAGATGTGATAAACTCAAATGGAAGAAGAATCGATGAAGGGTTTCTCTTTTTTGTGTATCTGATAAGGATAATGCAATTTGGAGTGATCATTTAGGAGAAAAGATTGATATTTATAGATGGGGTTTTGGGGTTTGATGTGATGAACAGATCTATTTGGTCAAGGATAACAATGTCTTCATGTAACATCAAATGGGTGACATAATTTTTTAATTTTTTTAATTAAATAAAATATACCAATGACTTTTTCGACCCTATGGGAATTATTCACACAATCATATTAAACAAACAGGCTCAAAGACATGTTAAAAAACATGAAAAACACGTGTTCACACATAATTGAATAATTTGAAAAAAATAGAAATACAACACCCAATTATTATCTACCACATTATCCTATCCCTCCAACCCTGTCTTGTAGCATGTCCAAAGAGCATTATTTTTATTCACAGGCACCATACATGTGTTGTCGTGCTGCGTTGGCAGCACTTGTATGATGCTTTTTTTTGTCAATTTTGTTGCAAATCAATCAAAAATTGGTAAGTGTCTAATTTGTAAAGTGTGTCAAATTCCTCGTGTACGTGTAGCATCACTACGGTAAAAATACCTTCTTAATGCCTTTTAAATTCAATATTATCATTTCTGTACCGTGGTAAAAATACCCCATAGACCTAGCTACTGTAACTTTTAACGCCTTTTTGATAAATTTAGCCCCTATTTGAGATCCATCTTTTGGGTGAAATATATTTTGGAATAGTAATTTTTTGAAGAATGTATGGTTTAAAAAAAGGGCTTACAGTAGGAACTCTGGATCCTTTTTTGACGCTCAATTCATTTTTTGTTACATTTACTTCAAGATATCATGTCCTTAGCCCTTGTTTGATTGTCATTATTTTGAGAAAATTGAGTTTTAAATAGTGATTTTTTGGAGAATATATGATTAAAAGGTAAGAAAAAGTTTTGAATTTACTTATAAAATAATTTATTGTTTAAATGTGTGTTCGAAAATGAAAATGAAAATGAAAATTAAAGAGTTTTAATTACTAATTGCTTTTAACTTCTCGAGTACAAAGAATAGATAGTTTGACCTATCTTTACGACGGAGTAAAAAGAGAAGATATGAAGCTTCTTCTCGTCTTCCTTACCAATTGTGCTGAGTACAGCTGAGAAGTGTCAAGTTTTTCAAAAGCTGCCCCATCACACATGTGCTAAGAATAGGTACATTTTGCAGTCCAGTTTTTCTAAATATCCATTCTTGACTTTCACCACAAGTCACTTCCATTGACACACAGAAAATGACTCCAGGAAAAGTAATTTAGCCCTGTTATGGGCCCTCTCCATTTAAAAAAACCCAAAGTAATTAGAGTAAAATTTGAATTCTCGCCCTTAGGATCAGTCTTTTGACCATGTACTATTCATATAAAATACATATATATTGTCATGAATTTTTTAAAATAATTATGAATGATTGGAAATTCAAGAAGTTCGAGGAGCATCCCATTTTTGCTTGAAGCTTACTTGAGCAACTAAAATTTCAAGATTTGGCGCTCGTAAAAGAACTCGTAATTCCAAGTTGCTTAAATACGAACATAGACATTTGAAGATGGAACTTCAAGAATTAGTATCATTTTAGTGCACAACAAGCAAAAACTACTAGTTTGATAGGTCTAATTAAAGCTCAAAAAATAGTCAGATTTTAAGGTTAGTGTTCGTTAGGGTTTATGAATAGTTTGATATATTTTGCACTATACATAGTAAACTCTCACTGAATCATGTGTGTATATAATATATGGGAATAAAATAAGGATTCTATGAAAAGCAGCTTCCAGGATTCTGCAGGATGCTTATGGGAGTGTGCTTCCCTTAGAATAATCTATACCAAAATAATCAAGAAAACAAAAATAAGCACGCGCTTAGCATTAATTATAAGCAGAAAAAAAAAAGAAAAGAAAAACAGCTGGTGCTTCTCTGTTTGCATGTATCTCTCAAAACGCGTATATACAGATGATGGAATTGAATGAAATAAAGAATTTGCAGAACTGCAACCGTTCGATGGACTAGAAGCTGACGCCAACACGATTTGACTTTTGCTCTAGGAATTTTCAAAGGCTTTGTTTTAGACTAATTCGCTTATGGTAAGGTACAACTGAAAGATTCACTTTTTACTTTTTAGTTTTTGCTTTGGGAAAAGCCATTATACACACAAATGAACACGTTGACGTGCTTCTTTTGGAACTGTGGCCATGGGTTCACATATGGAGCAAGGTGTAAGTGGCTTGACACGCCGACCATAGAGACATTTAGACTCAAACCGACTCATATCTACAACCTTACACGAAAAGATCATGTGAACGATCAAATTAGGGTTGTTCATAGATTCTGCAACTGCCTATTTTACGATGCGAACCAATTATATAAATTGAATACAGCATAGGGATACTTAGTCTTGAGCCGATTCACTTTTACACCTTTATGTGAGAAGATCATGCAACAATAAAACACCTCCTTCAGTGAGTTGGTTAGAGCTTGCAATTTTTATAATTTTGAGGGGTTGCTCAATTGGTCATATCTTGGATTTGTTCCTCAATGGTCAGCAGTTCGAGTTCCCTTAAGGTCACTGAGGTGAATACTCGATCGTAAACTTCAGGATCCCGTAGGATTGCGCGCAAGCGGCCCGGACATCCACGATTATCAAAAAATAATTAAAAAAAATCATGCAACAATCAAAATTTAGGTGTGTATCTTTCATTTTTGACAAGTTGTTGATCATTGCTGCAAGGGTCATTCCTATTAGAGCCTATACCACATGAGTCAACATATGACTTATATCACAAGGTGATATTAGTCTTCAAAACTTCTATTCATGGTGTATAAGTTTCATCAAATGCCTAAAACGTGAAAATTTTAAATTTAGTATCTTAAAACTTAAATTTGAGAAATATATTAATCTTTGAACTACTCTATCTAGAAAATTAGATTATTAAAGACAGAGTCCATGTTTGGTGTAAATTAAAAGTTGATAAAAATTTCAAATCAAAGTCAAGAATTAATTTGAACCAAACATTTTATTAACTTTTATCAAAATTTATTAAAAATTTGATTTTAATCTGCACCAAACAAGAGTTTTAAGTTACTTGTAGAAACACATCTTATCAAGTTGAATACTAAAAATATACGTTTTAAAGTTTAGGAACCTTTTCGCAAAAAGTTAAGAGACCAACTCCTATATATACACATCCAACCTCAAACATCTATATATAGGAGTCTTCAACTTTTTGTTTTGACTTCAACTTATATTTGAAAAGTGGGCGAGTTGAAATTAATGCAACTTGTCTTGATGGAGCATTTGTCTTCTTATTTTGTGGCTACTTATAATTTTAAAGTATTTTTCTATGTTTTTGTTCTGTTGTTGGCTGCCTGTGAGGGAGTGATAAAGCTACCAGAAAATCTTACAGTGCCTGCAATATTTGCATTTGGAGATTCCATAGTTGATCAAGGAAACAACAATGGAATCAAGACAGTGATTAAGGCCAATTTTATGCCTTATGGAAAGGATTTTGAAGCTGGGGTTTCTACAGGAAGGTTTTGCAATGGAAAGACACCACCAGACTTGATTGGTACATACTTTCACCCCACCCCACCCCACCTCTCTCTATCTATTTCTCTGTGTTTGTTTGTATATACTTCACACATACATGTATATGTATAAACGTATGGATATATAAAAATTAGAGCAGTTTTTGTTGAACCCGTTAGTCTAGGGTCTTGTTTGGGATAACTTCTGCTCAGATAGAAGAGTTTTTTAGAAAGTCACTGAAGTTTGCTTTCTCAAAAATTTCTTTTAATCTCACGGAGTTCCAAACATGTTAAAAAGTAGTTTTTAATTTTAAAAGTAGCTTGTGAGTTTTCAAAAGTCATATAAAGTAAGCCCTAAAGGTTCAAAAAATTATCTGGTTTATACGTAAATCATTTAAGCATTATTTCTGATACATCCTCTCACGTGTAGAAGATGGTTCTCCCTCCCTCCCTCCCTCCCCATATGAGGTAACGTGTGCAACTTTTTAAAATGGGTGACAACGAGTTTTGAATCCAAATGTCTACTTTAATATTATTTAAATATTGTTTATAATAGTTTTTGCTTAATTCAATAATATCGATGTAAAAAAAATTATGTCGCTGGTATGTGTGTGCTCACGCTGAGTACATATATATTTTTGATAGATTCTAATAATGTTATTTTCAATAAATTCTAGATTAGTTTTTTCAGTGTTCCAAAAAATTCGTCTAAACTTGAAGATCGGACAAAACGTCTCTCTTCGCTCTTGAAGCTTTTTTTTTTCATAAACGGTTGAATTTTTTCCTTCCCCTCTTTCATCTTTCATAGGCGCACATTATTAGTTTTTTTCTCCTTTTTTAAAAAGTTTTTTATTTGATTTTAGCTTATTAATTTTTTTATTTTAAAAAAAATTTCATTTTGACATTGATTTCAAAATTTTAAAAGATTTATGTGTACAAAAGTTAAAAATGATTTTATCTAAATAGTTAAATAAAATTTAAGCTATAGTGCTGTCTACATTATGTAATTATGATCTTGAGACTAGTTATTTTGTTGCAAACTCAAGAAACATATATGAAGTTCCTATAAATGTATTAAGTATGATTTGTCTGGTTGAAAATTGAAAATATAAAAAATATTCTAATTTTTGCACTTCAAAAACTTGAAAATTGTATAATTGACTAATCGTAAGAATTATTAAGTACATGATTTTTTATTTATTTATTTTTTGTATAATTGAAATTTACTACATGTTTGAGTAAACATAAAATTAATTTAAATGTACTTTAATGTAAACTTTTACTTTCCAATATTTAAATATACTACTATTTTCTTAGTTATAAGTAAATAAAGTTATTTATTGATAATAAAGTTGAGGTTATTTTTAGATTACTTATTTTCCTTTTTTGCAATGAAACATAATTACTTTAAAATTTACTTGTTTACCCTAATTAAATAATAAATTCTTTTATAACTAGGGGTGTCAAATGGTACACATATTGTCTTTTGTTTTACATAAACCAAGCTCATTTCGATATGTGTTTCTAATTTCAGCCGAAGAACTAGGGATTGCAGAGTTCATACCCGCTTATCTTGATCCGAATTTGAAACTCGAGGATCTTAAAAAGGGTGTAAGCTTTGCTTCCGGAGGTTCTGGATACAATCCCGAGACTGCTAAATTAGTGGTAACTTTAATCCTATTCTATCTAGACGTAACACTTCCAACATTTTTAGTACATGGTCTAGACATTTCGTTTGGTTCATCGTACCGAACGTAGTTTTAATAAATTCTTTAGCAGTGTACTAAAATTGTTTCCCTTTTTCTTGTGTTAAACAACAGTCAGTTATATCATTATCAGATCAATTAGAATCATTTAAAGAGTACATTGGGAAGCTCCAAGGGGCTGTTGGAGAAGAAGAAACACACAACATTTTAACCAATAGCCTCTACATTGTGGTAGCAGGCAGTGATGATCTTGCCAATACCTACTTCACACTTGGTGTTGACAAGTTGCAGGACATAAATTCTTATACTGATCTTATGGTTTCTTCAGCTTCAAGTTTCATTCAGGTATACATATTTGATACATTTGATTAGACAAGCATAAATTTTAGAAATCTTTTCAAGTCACGTCTAATTTAACGCAATCATGCTACATGTACATTTAGTTATACATCATTTTTTACATTGTGCCATATGTCCGCATATGGTTGAACGTTTTTTTTTTTTTTTTTGAAAAAACTTTCTCGTCCAACACTTTTTGAATTTTCACACAATATACAACAAAATGTAAGATTTTTAGTCCATGTTTGGTGTGGATTAAAATAAGATTTTTAGTAGACTTTGATAAAAATTGATAAAATATGTAGTTAAAAAGTTGTGGATCCCATGAAACGTGTAATTAAAATTAATTGTTGACTTTAATTTTATTTTAATCCAAACCAAACAGAGGCTTAGTATTGTGATATGTACTAATATTTAGTCCCAACGTTGCAGTTTTGATATTACTTTTATAAAATTACTTATGAAATTAAATGATTGTGTAGGAAATATACAATCTTGGAGCAAGAAGAATTGCTGTTTTTGGTATCCCACCAATAGGATGTTTGCCAGCTCAAAGAACCCTAGCTGGTGGTGGTGTTAGAATGTGTGTGGAAAAGTATAATCAGGCAGCACAATTGGCTAATTCCAAGTTTTCATCTGAATTTGATTCAGTTGCTCAAAAGTTACCTCAATCCAAAGTGGTTTTCATTGACATTTATAACCCTGTTATTGATCTCATTCAAAGGCCTCAAAATTATGGTAAGAATATTTTGTTCTCATTTGTTTGATTTGATTTTTGGTGAAAAAGTATATATATATATAACTTGTGAAAAATGGGTATCATCAAGATTTATAGTAGTAATCTCTAGATTATTGACTTGAGTATTGAAAAGCTTAAAACTTTTTAGAGTATTTTTTTTTTAAATATCTCTTATTTCGATTGTTGAAATTGTCGAAAAGAGTTTATAACGACTCAGAACCATCTTTCTTACTTAGGGAAGTACAAAATCATAATATAATTTATAAAGGACAAGTTCGACCATCAATTCAATTTGGGTCAAATTGAAACAAACCCTACGATTCGAGCCTATATGTTTTATTGCTCTTGTCCACCCCATATTCTTCTTCTCTATTTCACATACACACAAAACGCCATTTCTTACATCCCCACTTCAAAAATCTTCTTAAAGGTGTGAATAATCACTTCAATGAAATTAATTAGTCTCTGTTTGACAAATTTATAATTAGTTTATAAAGACAAATAGTAGTAGGTGTATGAGACGTGTGAATAATAATGAGCACTAATTACAAGTAGACAGTAATAAATTAGCTTGCCATACGGCGGCTTAGTAAAATCGAGAACTCAATACATTTGTCCACTATGAATCATATATTTGTAATTATATGTCGAAATTCTTAACTTATTTTTGAATGATCTCAGGGCTTGAAGTAACAGATAGAGGATGTTGTGGCACAGGAAATATAGAAGTGGCAATATTGTGCAATAAATATAGTGGGACATGTCCAGATGACACAAAGTATTTATTTTGGGACAGTTACCATCCCACAGAGAGAGGCTATAGAGCTCTTGTTGATCAAATCCTTCAAAAATATATTAACAGCTTCTTCTGAGCCAATTCGACGTCTCTGATTTCATCAAATAATTTCTCAATCAAAATCAAACATTTAAGGTTGTTCCCTGCTAGCCATTTTCAATTCCCAAATGTTTTTTTTAATCATTACGTATATTTGTCCAGAGAGTGCTAAAAAAGTTGGATGATTGTGTAAAAGATTTAAGCATTGAAAGTAATCTTTTGAATTTAAACATTTGTTTGTTGAGAGATTCGAGATTAGTTCTAATGGCTAATTTGGTAAAGTGAGCTATATATTAATGGATAATACGAAATAAATTAATTTCATAAGTAGATATGAAATCTTTCTCTGGCAATTCTCTTTCTCCCTAATGGAATATTACGTAGTTATAATTTCAACAATTAACAAAGGGGCAAAAATCTTATATAACCTACTAAAAAATAAAATAAATGTAAATGATACAGTTTAATATATGTACCTAATATACTATATAATAGATAAATATCTTGGTAAATACTAATTTCTAAATTTAATTCCGAGACCTTTTTTTGTAATCGAAATATTAAAGTGATAGCAAAGATTGGAAAATCCTACTTTGACATTCATTTTCGACAACGTGGTTGAAATTCCATGATGTGTAAAAAATCTGGTCATTGATTTGAACAAGCATCATGAAATGTCAACGAAACTGTCAGTGTAACAAAACTCGCGAAGATTACACTTGCACTGAATATCTCTCCACACCAAAACATATTCAAAAAATTAAATGGGTAACGAAATCATTTTCGGATCGATCATCATCTACAATTTTCGTCCATTTTTTTGCATTGGCAACCGCTGCTGATTAGGTTATCGATTGGATTTTAAAAAGTTGGGGATTTCTCGTGTAATCCGTTTTTTCAACAAGTCACATGTAATTGAACATACGATGTGATAAATGATGAAGAATCTCGAAATAATTTTAATTGCAACATTTGTTATGTAAGTTCTTCTTTTGAATATATTAACTGATCTGCATCATATTTATGTTTGAAAAATACACGATAAGTTCATCATATGCTGTGAATATATTTATAAATAAATTAGTAAAAAATGTGATTCAATGATGTATTCAATGTTTGGTAGAAATGTGTAATGAATGCAGAATGCATCTTAATGAATAGATCATAGAAAAAAGCTGTTTGGGCAGGGCCATAGACCCTCCTATCAATAGGGAGCGCCACATGGTGCCCTAGGGCCATATAGCAGCCCTCTAGATCTTAATACTTCCTTTAGCATTTACACAGATTATATGGATGACACGTGATAGCAATTTGATAAAATGTAGTGTTGTTTGATGCAGATATGAATGCAGTGAATTGCCCCACATTAAATTTTAAATCCCAAAATTTTGCATAACATTTTCCAAGTTTTTGTACCAAATTTTCAAAAAAATCCTTAATAGGTTTTAATTTTGCCCCTACAATTAAAATTTTGTGAAATTTGTCCCAACTCTAAAATTCTAACTCCGTCCTTGAGTTGATGTACATTTTAAAGATGTTCGTGGCAGTGTGTTTACGTGGTTGACATCATGTGCGGTGTGATGTAGTTGTTTCTTGTGTGGAACCTGATGAATGACAATCTATATAGTGATCTGATAAAACATGTAGTTGTTGTATATTGTACATACGAAATGTAGATGCTTAGACTATTGTGAATTTTCATTTTCCATTGTTTTGCATTGAATGAAACGAAAGAAATACGTGATGCACAACTTTTGCAACACCGTCACGACCAACATCACTAATGTAATTGCTTCATAACTTTAAAAAAGGAAAGCTGAATTACAAAATACAGATTTAGGTAAATTCTCAAAATCACAAAATATGGGACGGAAATATGAAAAAATAATCAAACTTTCTCCTAAACTCAATGGAACTCCCATATGATGCATTTATTGAAAATTTCTGGCTACTTGACCCTATAGACTTTGGCCAATCCAGTGTAATAGGTCGTATCTTGTTGGATCCATAGCTTGATCTTTGCTTGAGATTGGCTTGAAAATGGAAGAAATTTTTTGCACCATGTAAGGCCATAAATGTGTTCCTATGAAATGATAATTAATATTGTATCCAGCATAGTTGTTCATGCGAGATGTCCCTGTAACTCCTGTAGTTTCTTCGGCCAAGACATTGCAAAATGCACTAGTGCTACAACACTATCCCCCCGCTCACAAGAAATTCGAAAAATAATCTAACTGTCAAGTCAACATGTAAATATAGTCATAACTTGTTTGGCAAGAAGAACTACGGAGTGCTCCACGGTACAAACAGTACAAAGACAAAAAATAGGTAAAATCTTGTTCATTCCATTATTGAGTCTTCAAATACGATGCACTACAACATACCAAAAATCCTTTTAATAGAAAACAAAGATGTCTAGAATTTAACAAGATGCAAAAGAAACTCCAATGTCTTATTTTTTTGAACATAATTATATGATAATCAAACTAATCTCTCATAATTCGCCTTCCTGTATTAATCCAACCATCTAAACAATTTCATTACAGGAGTATAGGGAAAATACATTACCTCGATCGAATTATGATTTGACGTTGTCATTCTGGATTTGTAACTTCGACAGTATGATCGATGATGTCGGATCTAGACGATATTCAAGGTGAATCATGAGAGTATCTCCTACAAATGAGTAGGAACTATATGGATTTGAAGAATGTGATTCCAAAAAATAAATTGAAGATTTTTAGGGTTTCAATATTCTTGAATACGATTTTTGCAAATTGTAAGAGCATATAAATAGGACGAGCAAATATAAAAAAGCATGAGAGCAAAGGATCACCCAAAGAATAGACAACGGACAACTAACTACTTAATATAATTAGTAGGTAGGGGGAGAATCGTCTCACCAAACACCGACCATCAACATTCTCTATAAACAAGAATTTGTGTCACAAAAAAGAGCTTTCAGTCAATGTTAGAGAGAGATGCTCTTAATTCTAGTGGGATAATTTTCCACTTGAGTGCCTTGGTTTCTTGAGTTTCTTCTTGTGTTTGGTTTGATTTTTACCTCTCTTTGGTGGAAATCGAATTAAACATTCTTTAATTTGGATTTTACTTCCATCTTAGTGAAATTCGAAATTAGCTCTTGTTTTTCTTGTGGTGTTTCTTGGGTTCTGTCTTGTGAGATCAGGGGCGAATCCAGCCTTGAAGTTCAGCACGGACGGCCGACGATCATTGACTGTTGA
>CAIGRT010141504.1:0-23221 GCA_903798405.1 Fraxinus platypoda
TGATTTTTGCAATTCTAAACCTTGCTTGGGGCCTGATTTTTGATTTTGGGATAAATAAAGCCTGAGTTGTGAATTTTTTCCTATCCAAAAAGTAAATGGGTCGTGAGCGACATTAACTTAATTAAGTTGCTTCCAACGACCCCCAAGGTATTTTCGGATTGAGCTAATTGATTGATGTGTTGATAATAATTTCACTTATGGATCGATGCCTATGAAACTTAATTTAAACCATTTAACATCATTTCCCGATATTTATTGGGTATCAAAACCTAACACTTTGTTCTCCTTTTTTTGTTAGAATAATCTCTCGGGTTATGAGAGAGAGATTATTTTTCTACTCAATTTTTTTTTGGATTGTACAAAGTTTTTGTTTAAATATATTTTATATTTACATATTTAAGTATTGTTACATTTCTAAAAATAAGTGTATCATAATAATTAGTTGCTTAGGTTTCAAAAATTTCAGGGTCAACCATGATCTTAAATAGGATATGAAGTTGTGCAACATTATTTTCATTTTGAATATCCTTTCATCTCGAACATTAGTTAATTAATATTTTGCTCGTCGATAGAAAGTGGAAATTTACATATGAAATACCTCGTCATCAGATTTTCTGTATTTCAAATATGGTGCACAAATAGTTCAAGTAGACGGGTCCAATTTTTCCATGAACCTAATACACGACCAATAATCTCATATGTAAAAAAAATTGTTAAGGGGTAAATATATAAGTCTCATATGTAAAATTTTGCGAGGGGTAAATAGATAAGTGAAATTAAGCGCATGTTTGACCTAGGGGTGGACATGATTTCATTTGGTTTTGGTTCCAAAAGAATCGAACCGAACCATAAACCAATGATTTTTTATTTTTTATACTGAAACCAAATGGTTTTTTTCTTTTAAGATATGGAACCAAATTGGAACCGAACCATTCGATTCTAATTTGGTTTGGTTTGGTTTGGTTTGGTTTGATTCTAATTCTATTACTGATTGAGAAAAAAAAAAAAAAGAGAACGTTAGGAAGAAGAACCAAAGGTGGAGGTTTCAATTTCAGAAATTCATGCAACGGTGGTGGCTGAGCCCGACGGAAGACGATAGACGGCAGACGATAGTTACTGATCTCCATGTAAGAGTCGATATATAAATTGAAAAAGAGAGAAAATGATAAATGAATTAGGGTCTAGATCTCAAACATGAATTAGGGATCTCCAGTGTCCACATTGAGAAATGAGAAACCGAATGTACCTTATCATTTTGTCCTGATTTTCAATTGAATTTTGATTTTTTTGGTGTGAACCGTGATTCACTAATAATAATAATAATAATAATATTGAGTTTGATTCTTGATTTTAGAATTAGAACCGAATCGGAATCAGAACCAAATGGTTCTCAAGTTTTTGGTCATTTTGTTCACCCCTAGTTTGACCCCCCATGTTTTAAAACTTATTTTTCTTTAAATTCATTTTCAATTATATATTTTATAGGACTTACAACTTTTATCAACATTGAAATCACACATTTCATAAATTTTATCAAATTTTAATTTCTAATGAAATCCAACAGAGGTTAAATTTTCAACAAAAAAATGAGAAAAGAGAGAGAAAGGGGAGAGAGAGTGTAGAAAGAAGAAGACAAGTCATTCCCATATATTCAACACCATCACATTTATGTAAATCTTGTTTGAACATAAGACAAGATCCCCTCTTTTTCACTCTTTCCCCATTAACTAACCAAAGACGATAAAGATAACTGAAATTATAGAAAAAGCAAGGTAGGAATTTATTAGATGGTGGGTGGTCTTTTTCCACTTCATTCTTCGGCCAGAGACTTGAGCTTGTAGGCACCCATGATTGTTAGCACAAATAGGGAAATGAAAGCCAAGTATGATAGAGCAATTGACACCAAACTTCTGTCACAAAATTTGTCCACTCGATCACAAATTTTTATCCAGCCTGTTTGGTTCTGTCCAAATTTTCCCACGTACCCGATTGCTGTACTTGCTGCGCATCCTGATATCAACACGACCATATTTACCTGTCAAAAAAATCACATGCACTAAATTATTTGGTTAGAAACAAAAAAGGTAATGAAATAACGGAGGATTTTGATTTACCATATCATGGCAGAGCAAGAAAAAGTAATTGTTGGTATTGGATTTGAGACGACTAAATGAATAAACAAGAACCACTGACAGTAATGAGACGGCGCATACAACCGAATCTGCAATAACCTTGAATCTACCAGACATTAGTGAGTATTAATTAATTCGTTGGGTTGGTACGATCAAATTAATCAATGGTTAATGAACCTGAAAGCAGATGAGTAGGTATAACGGGCTTGCATAACGATTCCAAAAATAGTTACTGACTGCTCACTGGTTACCATAGTAATCGCCCCGGCTAATGTGAAAGCAACCACCGCCATTCTCAGGGACATTTGTGCCACGAAGAAAGTTTTCGAAGATTTGGCGGCCTTTTTCAGTGGCCAAGTAAAGGATTTTGGCATCTCAGTATCCATAGTAGGAGTTTTGAATTTTTGATTAGAAGAGAGAAGCTGTTCAGGTCAAAAGAGTGAGAAATGGAGGCAGAGAAAATGAGAAGCAGAACGAGTGGACAAAATTTATATAACCACATATCAGATCATAACCTCCTAATGTAAGCCATTTGACAGACTTTTGAAAAGTCAAAAATTACTTTTCAATTGCCTGAGTAGGATGGCTTGATGATTTTAGGTTGCCCAGACGAGAGGAATGAACCTCAAACACGGACTGATATACACGCCTATGTATCATTTGGGGTTGTTTCATTCTGTGTCACATTTTTAATCCCGGCAGGGTGATGGCTTATTTGTGGGGCATTGGCTTCTCACTAGTATGCATAGTACATACATATATATATAATTTAGTGAACTCCTCTCCAAACACGCCCCAAAACCAAAAATAATAATAATAAGGTTCACAAATTGCTGCGTGTCAATCATTTTTGGTACACGTCATATACCCGAAAAATTAAGCTACGTCTACAAGAAGCCATCAGCATAAAAAATTAATGAAAAATATCATAATGCAATAATTATCTTACAAGACACGCATGTGGAAGCTGAAGCCTATATTAGCGAGGTAAAGCATCTCAATCAGTTGATTCCCCCCTCTACTCGAAAACTTGTGGGAAGAGAGAAAAGGAATTTAATTTCATTATACATTTTTAAAATGCGAGTCTAGAAATTTCAAGTACCACTACAACACGAATAATTCGCCCAACACTCCAACGGAAGACATAATCAAATAAAATAGGTTGAGCCATGCATCACATCAACCCCTCAAAATCTTGCTTCATAGAGTTTCAATTTGTTTCACTATCAATACAATACACCATATGTCTCTACTATCTTCTATTTTTATCATTGATATCAATGAATACAGAATCATCAACTTTACACAATCAGTCTCGACAAGGTAAAAATACTTGTGAAGAACCCTCCATCCACCACTCTCCAAATAGGATCCACTAATTTTATTTTTTACATAATCAAGATGTTGCTCAATCCAAAACAATTCAGTTATAAAGCATTTGTAATTAATAGCATATCCAGAAATTCAACGAGTTTTTCAACAGTAATTTGTTAGTGAAAAAATATCAAGATCCCTTCTCCAGGAACAAGTGCATCTGTCTTTCTTTTTAATCTCGTCCAGAGAGGGAAAAGATTTGCACGATGTACCATGCATTATGATGTCAAAATCGTAAGAGCAGCTTTTCTTGTAGTGCTAGCGTGAAAAAATAGGTATTGAGAATGCTGAAGGACTGAATAAAAGATCATCAACAAAGACGCAAGAATGACTATATTTACAGACACCAAGCAAGAAACTGGTATAATAGACTCAGACCCAGTAAGCCAAAATAACGCAAACGTCCCATCAACAGAAGCCACGGAAATTTTCTCCCACCTGCCATCCACCGAAGTATCAAGATTCAGAATTAGAATATGTATCAGGATTGTCCAAACATCAAGCCCATTTTCCCAATAATTGCATCATTTCTTAATTGTGGAAGGTTTACTTTTATATATGCAAGGCAAAAATGCAAGCAACTAAATATTCTCCAATGAACGAGAACTCCAGGGGTTGCGAAGCTTGTGTCGTCACCACCCAATACCCAGAGCATCAACGTTTACCATGGCTTGAGATTGTGAGTGGAGACCAAGTGCAAGATCATTAGCATAATGGTTGGCAATGAGTGCAGGCTGGCTCTTGTCAGATCAATTCATTTCCACCCAAAACTCCCCCCTTCCCCGTCTTCTACCCCAACATGAAGACGGAGAAAATACAAATAAAAAAAATGAAACCACAAGCCCAATGCCTATTAGGAAAATAAACTGGCACAGAGAAATCAAGCACCCATCATGACTTGTTTCTTTCATCTTTTGTGGGCATTATCACACCTTTTAATGTATGCCGATAGAATAATACTACCTAGCACCAGTGGTCCTGAAACACCAGTTTAGATGGCCACACTTGATAAGTTCAATTAAATGAATTATGTAACCTTGCATTTAAATTAATCTATCATTTAATGTCATTAAGTTGTCACTTAGACTGGTGCTTAGTGGGCTGAATAGCATTAATCATGCCAATATGTATCGTAGAATCTTCAAACAATCATAGTTTAAGAAATGTACAATCTAGGAGGTAACATCTATAAGTACGGTACGTACCTATTATCCATCCAGAAGTCATGACTTTGTGCTTCATAGGGAAATAGGGGTTAATGGAGGAGAAGCCACTTTTTCAGTCTTGATCTCAATTTGGGAAGATTCCAATAGCTTGCCCGCATGTAAAGCTAATGCTCTCTGACCACTAGAGGGTATGGATAAACTTCGAGGAACAGTTAGTTGAGGAAGTGGAAGTGAAGATCCTTCTTTTGATGACGGCAAAGGATTCCTATTTGTAGGAGATGCTTCTCGATTTCTGTTGACCGGGGGAGCAGAGTGCCCAAGAGCACCAGCAGAAAACATAGGCTTGGAGCCTAAAGAATCAGGGGGCCTAGGGAGCTCATGAAGCTCACTTATTCGAGGAGAAGATACATGGGAAGCACCATGGGATACATTTACAGATAACGACAACTGGGAAACAGGCACACGAGAAAGTAACCCAGAAACAGATTGAGGTAGTTCAGAAGAGCCAATGGGTCCACTGGTAGATAATATGGGCTTGTTTGGTGATGATTTACTTGCTAATGAACTGGAGAAAGCGTGTCTTTCAATTTCCCGAGTATTAGATCCACTTTGTATGTCAGATTTTGGGGCTGCACCACCCTCAGTCAGAGGACGGGGCAGTGGGAGAGAGTGTCTGTTGTTGGCTTTCTCTTTGACTGCTATATTGGATTTTGAGAAATTACATGCATACAAATTATCGTCAGCGAATTTTCTGTGCTTCTCTGCATCAAGTGGGGATGAATGCCATGTACTTTTGGTGCTCCCAACAGAGGTTGCAGTGCTTGACAGGAGGGAAAAACTGCTTGTTATTGAACTCATTGCATCAGCTGGAGTGGGTAGCACGTGTGTATTAATTTTCGGTGCTGTTATCTGCATTTCTCTGATTCTTTCAGCAGGATCAAATTTCTGTGCAAATATTGGAGCAGAATGACTGCCTCCTCGAGGTTGCTGACTCGAAATTTGCTCCCCTTGGTGTTTACCAATATTTATCTGCACAAACCATATTATATAAGTTTTAATGGCCAGAAGATGACCATTTATATTCCCAGTTAAAGAACATCAATTGTTGACAATTGAAATGGAAAGGAGAATGACATACTCTTAAGTGGCCTAATTCAACCCATCCAAAGGGTGATTGAAATCCAGAGAACAAAGACAAAATTGAAATAAAATTACAAAACTTCATCACATCACATGAATCGATTTTTCAACAAAAATATGATCGTAAAGAATACCACTTTCATTTTGATTTATTTCATGATGCAAGTGAGATAGCTATACTGTGGAAATTTTTGTTGGGGTTTCCTTTATATTCACTTGATGGCTTGCCTTTTTGGCCTTTGTTCTGTTTGAGACGAGACTTTTCCCCAAAATCGTTCACAGAATTTCATTTTGGTGTTATTTCTTAGTGTGTGTTTGGTAGGGATTAGGGATTTTTTGGGGGAAGAATTGATTTTGAATAGTGATATGATGGGAAATGTGTGGTTGAAAAAGAAGATAAGATTATTGATGTGATAGAAAATATTATTTTATTGAAGAATGTGTGGTTGAAAATGAGAATTGATTTACTATTGAAAATGAGAATTGGTACCAAACATAGCCTTAATATGTCTTGCTAAGTTCTTTTACAATTCATCGTTGTTGAGTTAAAGAGTTCCTTGCAATATCCCTAATGTGGGAAACCATAATCTAGATCACCTTAATTTTCTAGGTATATTGCACCCAAAAAACAATCAACTTATTTTGTAGCTAAAAAGAATAAATGCTAACATAGAACTTAAGTGACCCTAGAACTAAGAATTGCTAATTCAAGTGAAATAATAAGTTTCATTGATTCAAAGCTATAATAAATGAACTAGAAAAGCTATGCGACAGTTTGAAGCTGAATGATTAGCAAGCAATCTCACCTCCATTGAGTTCCTTGAAATTGAAGCATGGTCAAGCTCCTGCTTATTTTGCCCATAGTCAAAACTTAATTCTTCAACATCATTAGCCTCAAATCTGTTCCTTTCTTCACCAACTTCACCATCATCCAACCCACGCAGTTCATAATCAATATGTTGCCTATCTGCAACTTTTTTAATATGTTGTTCAACTGCTTTGAGAGAATGAAGTCCTTTCCGGAAAAAATTTAACTGCTTATGCAAAATAAATAAATGAAATAAAGTAAGATGCACATCTGGCATGTACAGAAGTGGAAAATATTAAACTTGAAATCATGACAATGCAAGAACACCTGTGCTGCATGGTGACGTGCTGCCTGTGTTAATAAACTCTGGCATTGTCCTTGTTTCAAGGATTCTACACGAAAAATGCAAAGCCTTGCAGCCTCATCATATTCTTCACGAACTGTCTGCAATTGCATTGAGGTAAAAGTCTCTCCATTTCCATGTTTTGACCTTCCCGTTTCTTTACATTGTCCGACCATGTATTCAAACATCTCTCTGATATCATGCAATCAATCAATGCAATACATGGAAAAATACCCCATGTATAAATATGGAAAAATGTATACCTTTTCTCATCACACTGCAATTTCATCTCCTGCAGCAGTGAAAAGGACAATATCATCTAAGTATGCCCCGAAAAAAGAGCACCAGTAAACAGGATGAATTCCATGAATTAGAACGCAGAACACATACTATATCATTGCAATAACAAAATGGTTTAAAGTAATTTAGCAGATACAAGCTCATGGAGGTGTTCAAAGCAACCTCAGAAATACCAATTTGCATGTTCATGGGAACATTTCTTCTTTCTTCTTATTCTGGGGGATGGGTGTAGGAGAGAGGGGGAGAGGGGGAGAGATAGAGAGAATTTACAGCATCTTGAGGGTAGCATAGTTCATCAGAAAATAACTAAAGATATGTCTAGATTTACTATCTTATGCTCAACAACAATGTTCCACTTTTCTCGACCACTTTCAGTGAGTATTACATGTCATACACCACACTTTCTAGTATCTTTTAACAGTTTCATAAGCTCCTTGTGCACTATATCAGTTGTTTAGTTATAATGAGCTCCATTAATATATTCTTGTACTGTGCCAATAATCAAATTACCACAAGCTTTTCTATTTAAGAAAACCTTGTTCTCTACCTTCAAAATTGTGCCAGTGTATCAAAGAGTTACAGAAAGCTGTTTACGTTGGCAGAATCCTCTCAGCGTGTTAATAAGATAGAGAGATGAGGGCAGGGTTCAGATTATATATTTATAAGACCATATTGAATACGGTAATATATGATGAACAAACCTCCACTTTCCTTAGCTCGCTTAGTAGAGACTCTGATGGGTTTGTAATTGTCTTGATAATATGAGACCGCTGAAATATAAAAAATAGCAAGTTATGACCGTGTTCTCAATTACATTCGGAAATCTCAAACATTGGCATTTGGCACAGCAATAAACACGCACATAGTGATCAGCAAGTTTCTGGAGTTCAAGCTGAACCCTTCCCAGCATTGCTAATGCTCTGCCTGCAAAAACATAGAAGTCAAGGGCATTTGGATTTTGCTTTCTAACTTTTAGCAATAAAGGGATATTTCAAGCAGTTTTGATGCAAATGAAAAGCACAAATACTCAGACAACAAGAGCTTCAAGTCATGGGAAAAAATTGATGATGGGGAGCAGAAGTGGAAGTAAGCTGAAGAATAAAGCGAATACAAGATCTTACAAGCATCACACAGAATAAGAAATCATGTTAGAGGTAGCAAAATGACATAATTTTATGTGAAAAGGCTTGCAATTAAAGCTAAAGTTGCTGATTTTACGAAGATATCAAGTTTCTTTACCTAGATTTAATCGTAGACTTGACAATAAGCAGATAGAATTTGGGAGAAATTTAGCAACTACAAAGGTTGGAAACAAGATAAGAAACATTGTGAATCTTCTGAATGAAGCTTTGAGAACCCTCGGCTTACCACTTTCTCCACCATTATTTACAGCAGTGTTCACCAGCAGACAATTCCCCATCTCCAACAGTGACTCAGAAAACTCTGGAAGGAAAAGTATCAAATTGATGACAAATTACTGAATATTGTTAAAGTTTAAAGCATAAGGCAATCTGTCGCTTAATAGTGATCTAAATTTATGAATTTCATTGTTTGAATATCTCAGTTTTGCTGACTAAAGTAAAATTCAATTTTCTTTCAAAAGATTGCTCTTTCTAATCACTTAACCATCTTCAAGATTTTCAATTACAACTTTTAACAGATGAGACTTGAGGAACTTTTCAAATTATAAGCCAAGAATAGAGATTGGCATTGCGTCTTTCTCTAATATATAGATAGAAACAAGTTCAGTAGATGTGTTAATGGTTAGGAGAGAGGTCAGAAGCAAGAAAAAGAACAGATTCAAGAAAAAGATTTATTAGTTCTTGATGCGAAAGAAACAGAAGAATAAGTGCCAGTCACAGTGATCAACGAAGAAACAGACTGAGATTAGTGTCGAGGTTGGAGGATTTCAGATAATTATTTTGGATGGAATTTGACGTAACTTTGGTAGGTAAGAGAAAAAGTAGAGTTACCAAAGTAAACAATGAAGAGACAGAGATTGGAGTCCAGGGTGGTGGAATTCAGATCATTATTTTGGATGGAATTTGACGTATAATTGGAAGATAAGAAAATTTGTAAAATTACCAAAAACAAATCTGGCTGACTTGTGCTTTTGCTGTTGGCATTCTAATAAAAGATATAGTGGTATAAAAGGACCTATTTAAAACATATATTAAAGGAAACAAAGTCATAAACCTACAAATTAATAGTGCTCATTTTCAATTAAGAATCGTTTCAAAAACAGAAGAGGAGCGCGTTAGAAAAATGAACTGTATATCTGTTTGTTAAAATTGTAAGGGATACAAGAGTTTTTAAACAAAGTCAACAACATAATTCGTATCTTACACCCTTTCAAAAAATAAAGATCTTATATCACCAGTAAAATAGCAGATAAAAGAAGTTGAACTCTCTGATAATCCATTATATTATTTGAAGACTCTATGTTCTAGACCATTATAAATTTTGAAGACTATATTCTATACCGGTGTAATCTTAGCTCAAGCAATAATCACCAGACACCTACTCCTTCCTTTCTATAAATTTTGCTTGATTTCAAAATCTAGTGAAATTGACATTTGAATTATATTTTAGCAACTGCAAACAAGATGTTCCCCAGTATTTAAACTTTCAGGTATATGAATTGTATTTGAGAGAGTGACGCATGGACAAGTTCAGACCACTCGGCAGTTTAGGTCATGAATTTAGATCTACCTGCCGTTAAAAATTTTAATCAAACGAAAATTCAACTTTGAAATACAATTTTGACTATTAAATCATATCAAGCAAGTACCATAAGCACTATTTGTTGTAGCCGCAGCTGCAGAGAGTAAACTATCGTAGCAAGTTCTCATGTCTTTCATATCCTGTAAACATAATGCATCAAACAGAAACACTATAAGATTGCAAGAAGCAAGAGAACCTACGTCAAATTGTTTCAAAATTATTACAAGTTAAGAAAAAAACCATATTGACATTGAAAAATGAAACCTAAATTATTACTCCTTTCGCATATAACTAGAACTTTCACGAGCTCATCAGTTGGCTACCAATAATTTACTCCATGAAAAAATTGTGTCCAATAATTCAAAGAGACTTAAGTATGGGATACTGTACAGGCAACTAAAAGGGAAAAACTTGCGCCTCCGGAATTTAGGAATTAAAAAACAAAAAAATCCGTTTAATTGAATGACCATTTCAATTTATTTATTTTCAACTTTTGATTCGGTCCCAAAAATTGCTTGACCATTATGGTATGTTGAAATTTGAGGAGAGCTACCCAATTCACTTGACTGAGGCATCAACATTGCCTCCGAAATTAACGCATCATACGGATAAGGAAATTGACACTAAAACTTGTTTCAAGAACACTTGATTAAGAGAGAAGGCATAAGAATTAAAGCACAAGTAAAAACCATAATTGTTCGAAGCAAAAGAACAAGAATAAGATCCACCTTAGCAGCTTGACCAAGCCCATGTAAATGAGCCGAAATATGGTGATCCCAGTTTTCCTTGGCATCGATCTTGTGCAGTGCGAATTTTCTCAGCTTCCCCAGCGGCGACTTCATTTCGGAGCACTAGATTTTTCGTATCAATTGAAGAATTTATTTCTGCTTTAGAATTTACTGATACAAAAAACAAAATTAAGAAAAAAGAAAGAAAGTTCAACTTATCTACCATAAAAGGATCGAACGAGCAATACTGAAAAAAAAAAATAGCCAAAAGAAAAAGGCGTTCAAAGAGGAAATTGGAGGAGAAGAAAATTCTAATGTTAAGCGCCCAAGGTAAACAGGCAGCTCCTCACTAACCCCTACGTGTGTAATGTCCTTCTTGGTAATTTCGCACTCGGTTGCTTAAGGGTGGATCATCTACGTTCGACTTTCCTCAAATTTTGGCCAGCGTGAACTAAAGTCGTGGGATCTCGCGTCTGATGTAGTCATTTTCTTGATTTGTTCCTTCGTTATACGTGGCGGGAATTTCCCTTTTCGATTGCAATCCCAGCTACATTCTTACTATTTTACCCTCCATCAGAGATGTTAAACTTGCATGTTTGACACACATTCTTTCAAAATATATTCTTTTAAAACTCATTTTTAATCACACATTTTTCAATAAAATAATATTTTTTCATCACATCAATAATTTTTTCTTACTTTTTAACTACGTATATCTCATCATATCACTATTTAAAATACATTATTTTTTCAATAATATCTATCAAATGCCCATATTCCCATCACCATTTTTTTCACCACATTTTAATTGTACTTCAAGTTCTTAATATTTTCTCATTATAGTACTTATATCCATGACAATTTTTCATGTCATTCTTGTCCTCAAACTTTTCATTAGTTAACACATTTTAATAACAATTTTATGTTCAAAAATTCGTTAAAATGACGTAAAACAACTTATTTTTCTATCACATATTTAATAAATAAATAAATAAATGTGAAAAAAAAAATACTTTTTTCTTATTTCAAAGTATAAAAATAAAATATTTTGATATAAATCATCATCAAGAACGAAACATGCTAATTAATGGAAAATTGAAAATTAGAATTCAACAAAAAAAAGTTATGAAATAATTGTTACAATAAGCAAAGATTGAGGAACTAGACTGCATTTAATATATGATTATCAAATAAAAATTGTGGTGACAATATAATCACTCAAACTTGTTGTATGTGCATATTTATTAACTTTTTAAATATTTTTACGGTGATTATATTACCACCACAATTTTTATTTCATACATCACATTTTAATTACAATTAAACTCCTCATTCTTTACTCATTTTAGCAATTATTTTCATAATTTTTCGTCGAATTCTTATCTCCAACCGTCCATTAATTAATGCTTCCCATCCTTGATGATGATTTATATCAAAATATTTTGTTTTCGTGCTTTGAAATGATGAAAAAAATCGCGATTTTAATTAATTTATTTATTTATTAAAAATATGATGAAAAAATAAGTTATTTTACGTCATTTCAAGAAACTTTTGAATATAAAACTATTATCAAATAAAAAATATGTTAACTAATGGAAAGTTTGAGGATAAGAATGACATGAAAAATTGTTAGTGACATAAGTGGTATAATAAATAAAGATTAAAAACCTTTAGTACAATTAAAATATGACGCAAGAAATAAAAATTGTAGTGTGAATATAATCATCCATATTTTTATTGGAAAGTGATCTAACAAGTAATTTAAGCTATTAACTTAGCTCTTGTTTGGTAGGAGTGAAAGTAAACAATTACTATAATCACATATTCATATGATTTTCATCATTTTTTTTTAATCAAAATATACTACAAATTTAATTTTAATCTCTACCAAATGCAAGTTTAAATTAATCTAATCATTTAGATCTATTAAAATATTTATTGAAATATATTTAGACATGAGCGTAGCGATTTATAATTCTAGAAAGTTAAATTAAGAATGACGGTATTTTGTTAAATTCATGGTAGAAAAAAGGGTTCTATATCTCCTATTTGATCTCCATTCTCTAAAATTCATTTTTTTTCAAACTCATTTTTAATCATACGTTCTTTCGACAAAATGATTTTAGATGTAAACTCAAAATTGTTTTCTACTTTTTTATCACAAATTTTTCAAAAAAAAAATAAAAAATATATATTTTTCAAAAAATTAATTTTAAAAAATCTACATCAAATAGAAATTAAAGAATAAAAATAAAACTAAGGATAAGTCAAAGTTTGCTGATAAAGGGCAAGATATCAAAATTGTCGATTGATGGTGAAATTGAGATGAGTGCTATGCAAAATCTGCGTTTCCCAGTTGAACTTTGATCGCATAAATGTTGCCCCATTTCTCATGTCTACCAAAAATTGTAGCATGCATCCTTAGATTTTTGGACGATATAACAAATGGTCAACAGAAAAATTACCTTCAACTGTGAATGCTCAATTGCCTTAATGGAGCGATGGGTGTTCTTGTGTTGATGATTAATTGGTCACGCAGCAATAAACACTTTGTACAAAAGTTGTACTTCAAAGAAAACTTGTTCATATCACATTTTGTTGAACGATGAACTTTTGCCTTAGCTCAATAGTGGATAGTGTAGCATGTTTGTGAAATATATATAAATAGTTTAATTTCAAATATATAGAAATGAGTTATGAATAAGTAGGTAATACGCTCATCGAAATGTGGGGATAAAAAGTGGATTGAATGTTTACAAACGTGAGCCAAATATAGACAAATTATTTTCTAGTTGAAATTTGTTTAGTTTTCACGTTTCAATGTTAACTCGTGCTTTTTAAGTGTAATCCTATTGCGTAAGTAACTAAGGACAAGCTTCGTTACTTCAAGGCATTCAACTCAGCTCTTTGTGCCAATTTCGCCTATAGTTAAATTATTCGAATCAAGCCTTGTTAATGCCATGTCATCGTGTGAGAGTGTCTTCATATTGCTATGTGTATAACAAGTGTCGAGCTATGTATTTTGCTCACGCTGCGCATTGTTCTTATACAACATATTATTCTTGGTTTTTGCTTCTGCCAGTAATATCCATTATCAACATAAATTTACCTCAAACCATTCTTCTACTTTTCTATGAAATATCAACGGCCGCCACTGCTTGAAAAAGGAAACTCGCCTCCTTCTTCATAAGCTCTTCAAATTCAGGCAAATGGTGTGTTCTAACGGGGACACTTATTGAATATTTGAAGGTTGTCATCAAAAGAAGATGGTGAATTTGCTTTGCCTTTTATACATCAATGTTGGAGGATGTCTCTTAGTTTCGAAGGATTGCAAATCGACCTTTTGTTGAGAAAATGTAATATCGTGATTGTGCGACGTTTTACTTCTCTGCATAACTACACTATTCTAGATATTCGTTCCAGATAATTAACACGTAATTCTCAATATAATCAGTTTCTTGACTTCTAAAGCTTTTCCAATAGTTACAAATGAGTAAATATACTAGCGATAAATATTGTCATCTTTTTAAAACCCTTGAAAACAGGAGGAAAATTTTTTGTGGAACTGTGTTTAAACACGACCATAGTTATCAAGAGTATTCCATTGTTCAACCAACACCGAAGTCTGGTCAAAGCTTTGAAATACTATTTCTTCACTCATTTGTATAGACTAAAACTATTTTATGTATATATTGTTATATCGATGGCGATAAATTATGTGACATACAAGTTGTAGAATATGATCTATGCGAAGCATATGCGTAATTATGATATTCTAAACTAATAAATAAATAAAATAATATATTCTTTAAACTTTATACATATTCTTCCAATTTAAAAAAAACATATTGATCAAAGTTATAAATATTGTAATTATTTGAACTTTATACATATTTTTCAACAAAAACATATTGTCCCACATTCTAAATACTACAATTAAGTTTGGTAATCAATTCTTAGATTAGACACAAACACTGACTTAAAAAAAAAAACCCCTAAATCTTGTCAATTCTTGATTTCAAATCAATCTTCTCTTCTTTCATCCAAGTCATCTTTCGTGTCATTCAATACCAAATTATTTTCATCGGACTCCCTTGTTTCAGCTCGAGAATTTCTATTTTCTCTTATAAATATAATAAATCATTGTCAACCTCCTCTTCACAATCATAAAAAAAAATCGAAGATTGGACATGAACTAGATTGTTCATCCTCGTGGCATATGGTTGTTCCTCTTTTTGGTGTATACCTACATAAAAAAAGTTGAAAAATTTTAGTATGCTAATTTAAATTCTAGGCGGTTCCTCTTCTTGGGTTTTGCTAAGCTAATTTGGACACAATATTTAATACAAATCCGTGCGCATTTTGAAGTTTAAGAGCGCATATCAAGTCAATGACATGGATTGATCACATTATCATGCGTATACTCCATATACGAAACGCTCCAAGCATAAGCGCACATTTTAAAACACTGGTCATATGCACACAGCTGGATGGGCGTGTCACATCTATATGATTCATGCATTATTAAGCGTTAAACCTGAAGTAATTGGAGAAATTTTGTCTTAGTTATATTGACATGATTAGTATCTGATTCTCTTCCATATATTTATGCTGTGTTTGACATCATGCACAAAATTAGAGAAGGTAATATTGTACAAAGAGTATTAATATTTATAAATTTTTCAATTAAAAAAATGATATTTCCACTATATATTTTTTATCTGTTTAGCTTTAATAAAGATAGCATAAATAAGATTCTTTTGAAATAAAAACAAAAAAATATTATCCACTTTTAATCCACTCTAGTAAATTTTCTCTATTTTATACTTAATTTTTCTTAGGATTAAATTTAATGTACCAAACAATACACTGTAAAATGATTTCTTTAGGCTTTGACAAGACAACATATGGTCCAACTCCAGGTAAGGAAATATTAAAGCCTATTACCAAAGTTCCATTTTCAATGGAACGTGGAATTTTGCGTTGCCACTGATGTTTACAACTATGAAAAGAATCTTGCCACATTCACAATTGAAATGGCTTCTTCGGAGTATAGAAGAGGCCATTCCGTCGTTTTCCATCTACAACCTTACCGTTTATGAAAACATAATCTTTCATTTCATGATTGGTCACATAGCAATCTATAGTAAGCAAGTGTTTGGTTAATGTTCGTAAATCATTTATAATTGGTCAAACCACTTACTATTCAAAATTTCATAGAATCCATGATAAGTGGAATTGAAAGAAAGAATGCAAAAATGGTGAAAAATGACGAAATTCAAAGTTTGAGGACCAAATTATAAATATTCAATAGTTAATTCGGACCACAAGACGATACTTGAAGATTGTTAGGAGTCAATTGGATTCAATTAAAAGTAAAAAATGAATGAAAAATGATCAAAGTATTATCACAAATCAATTTTTAATCGCATAAGTTATATTCCAGATATTTAACTGAATATTGAGACCTATTTTTGACTTAGTAAACGTTCGAATTATAAATACTCCATCATAGCAAAGTTGTAGTTCTTTGAGTTAGTTTTCCAACGCATTTTGAGTAATCTCAATTGGATATTGAAATAAAAAGTTATGATCAAAATAATAACGATTGTGCAGAGACATAAATATGCGTAGGCGAATGCAACTTTTCTTATTCGATTAAAACTCTTTTGGAAATCAATTTGGATGCGATTTCCAATTCTCGATTGCTACAAATACGTAACAACAGAATACATTAGAGACACCTCTCATAAACTTCTCATACACCATTATTCATCAAGAAACGTCATCAAAGAGATACCAGTCCATTGTTTTTGCGATAATTAAAGGACAATTACAAGTTTTTAAGAAATTAGAAAATCAACCTTATTTTTGGAGAGACGACAAGAAAATATATTTGGATTTCATCAAGAACCATTGAAGAAATTCAAAATTTTAAGATTCATCATTATCTTCTTCATCGATTTAAAATTCGAGTTTTGTTATTTTAATTAAATATGTTTTCTTGCAATTTGTAATACTAGGCTAGTGTTTCAATTGCTGAGATATCGATGAACCCGTAGTATGATGTTATAAATTCGATAATTTGGCGCCCAATATGTGTTTATTCTTAGATGATTGTTATAGGATTTAATGACTTTCAATTACTTAATCACTAATTGGATTGATTGTGAATTTTATTGATTTCGAGAGAAACAATAAGATATAAAGCTCTTTATAACAATCATTGTAAAGCCTGATAGGGATATATATACAACTATGCTTTGCATGATTTCTATAGATGTTCTAACGTTTTTAATGCATGCTTTCATGTTCTCATCTTTTATAGAGGTATAGGAAGGGCAGATGAGATTATAGATTTAATTGACATCGAGAGATGCTTTTAATTAACTTAGGAACATTGATCAACAAGAATGCGTACAGATTATTATGTTATTAATTTGCATTCAAACGAATTAATAGGGGGAATTCAATGTCTTGGTAATATCATATCGAAATTTACAAAAGCTCCATAAATTGCTCACTAGAATCACTACTTTAATTATTATGAACTCTTCAAATACAATTTTCTATTTGATTGTAGTTAGAATTGATTGATCCTGTATTGAATATATAGTCCTAGTGGGAACGATACTTTATTCATCACTTTATTACTTGTTCGCAATATCGTATACTTGCAGGAAATCAAACAGATCAATCCACAACTATTTAACACCGCTAATGTTACAACACCAGTTTAGGTGATACCGAGTATCATTAAATGAAATGTACAATTAAATGAATTACATAATTTTGCTTTTAGTTAAACCTATCACAAAATACAACATACATTGGTGCTCTAACATCTATGATGCTAAATAGCATTATTCATTTATAAATATTTTTCAAGCAAACTTTATGCACATGCTTGACAAGTAATAATTGTATTTTAAAATAGTTAGAAATAAATCATGGATAAGTAATCGGGTTAGCTTTGTTTAATTTTTCCATTTCATTCGTTCTCCTATCTGTTTCTCGTGATTTCAACTTTGAATCTTGGGCATAACTGATGTATGTCAATTTCATAGTTGTTTCATTTTAGTATTATCTGTTCTTTTTAGCTTAGGTTTTTTAATTTAGTATTTACAAATAATTTGTTCATATGTCGTTTTGTGATGATTTGAGCCTCAAATTGTATGTATTTTGAATTTTTGTTTCCTATTTCTTTGTTGAATTTTATAATTTTGTATATTTTCTATCCCAAACCTTTTTTTTTTTGCATTTCTCTACACGAATATCTCAAACTTTCATCGAACCTCTATCGCCTGCCACCACTAGATATCGTGTCTCTTAGCCCAACTCAAAACTTTAGTCTCCTCGAAGTTTTTCCACTCTCGAAACTGACTTTCGACCGACGATTGATTTGAATGGTTTATGTTTGAGCATGAGTTCTCATCAACGTAATTTTGTGGGTTTCTCTATGTATGACTCTGACATGTAAATACCCACAATCAGTAATGGACTACGTTTGTTTGGGTCTAAATTTAGTGTTAATTTAAATAGTAGGTTTTTAGAAGTTAAATTTGAAATCTATATGCTTGGGATTTTGTACGTAATGCTCCTTTATGTGAATTTTTTGACATAAAAAATGAATCCCAAAGCCAAATCAAGCGTTCAATATTTTAAAAAAATAAAATTGATGTGGGTTTTAGTAGATGGGCACAGATTTAGGTGAGTCTGAAGTTGATTTCAGTTTTTGCAGCTGATATCAGTGGATGTTTATAAAAGATTTTCAGCATAGGAACTTAATCATGAAAGCAACCCAATTGATTATGGAAAGGTTGTAATATTTAGTTTGTGAACAATTGGGTAGTAAGGTGAAAAACATTTCCAGATCTAAGCCCAACTAGAATTAAGAGAAACTAATTAAATAGTTACCCGTAAAGCCTTAACAAAGTTTTTGATTCTCTCCATGGACACCTCATGAAACGTCATTGCCGGATTCTTCGGACTCTGTTGCTCCACATCCACTCCCAATTTCCACACCCAAAACACAATCTAACTCACAATTTTAAAGCCCACCTCAAAAATCAACCATAAGTACTTAATTTGGCAATTTTAGATGAAATTACTACAGAATAATTTGTGGGCTTGAGTTATATTCGGAGCTAAGCATATGAAGGTGATGAATGAGGAACTAGGTCAACTGCTTGTATGTGTGTAATTGAAGCAATTTTGGGAAAATGAAGCAGTGTAATAGTAAATTGAATTGCAAGATAGGAAGAACAAAGTAGGATTTGTATTTATTGTGGGCAGGGAAAATGAGAAAGGTAGTTGAAGTGGACCTATATTTTTTATGATTACACGACTCATCATTTTCAGACCATTGCTCAACCTTTCTTGGTGTTTTGATTTGCATTGATGAGATGGTGTCAGTTGTGTTTGGGTGGGGTGTTGGACTTTGGTAAGTGAATATCTTATAGATTCGTGAATAAGAACTTTTGGTTTCAAGAAGTGTTGTATGTTGGATTAGAGATGTGATTTTCCTATTTACGCTATGTTGAGTAATATCAGAATACATGGAAGTCGAATTAACCAAAGGCTTTGTTATGTGATTAATAATAACTTTTTAGATGACATCTGGGTTAAATAAAATAAAGAAGTTCGATTAGCACTTGAAACAGCAAGAAAAACTTTAAGATTGATACAGTATTGGTATGGAGTTTGGTTTAAGGTTTCTTTGTAAAAGAGTTTTGGTATGGTTAAGAACTATAATGATGAGGTCTAAAAAGTTGGATTTGCTTTTATGATACGATATGCTATACCAAGAATGGTGGATTGGTCAATCAGTCCTAGTTAGTCAAGTCCTTGGTTAGAGAGAGATGCTCTCAACTCTAGTGAGAGAAAATCTCACTTGAGTACCTTGGTTTTCTTGAGACTTCTTGTGTTTTGGTTCGAATTTTGCTTCCTTTTAGTGGAATTTGAATTAAACATACTGAACTTTAGTGTTCTTGTTTCTTTACTCGATTTTACTAAATCACTTAGGTGAAATCGAGGTCTGCAGTTCAGGTGTCAACTTTTGTTCATTTTGGTCGGTTTATCTACCTTTTCATTTCTGCTCTAGATTGGTGGATGACTATCCAGATCGTCTGTTGCTGGGTTTTCCAGACTTGGAGCTGGTTTTGTTTCAGTTTGTGTGTGGAGATGGGTTTTCTGAGCTGTATCTGTTCCTGGTTCAGGTTGCTCCTTGGTTACGGTTTCTGTGGTGTGGATCTTCTCTCAGCTTGGTTCTGGTTCTGTTCTATTCGGCCAGTGTGGTTTTCAGGTTCTTTGCTCCTGTTAGCTAGATTCTGGGTGTTTTTCAGATTACTTACTAGCTGGGTTTTGTCTGAAACTCGTGGGTTGCAACTCGTTCGGGCCGCTTTTTCCACTTACTGTGTGGGATTTTTCTGCTGGCTATCGTTTTCTGGTCTTTTCTTCATGCTGAGTTTCTGTTTCGCTTTCTGGGTGTTTTGGTGCGTGTTCTTCCATCTTCTTGGTTGTTTGGTGTATGTATCTGTATGTATCGTTTTGGTGGGTAGTTTTTCAAATTCAAATCTCAGCTGATTTTGACTGGTGCCTGCCTCTACCCGATTTTCCTGCTGGTTTTCTACTTTTAACAGCTTTGTTTTAACTTCAGACCTGTGCTACTTTTCTGCTTACAACTTTTGGCTGTTATTCTGTTGACTTCTGTATTTCTTTCTGCTTTGGGCCTGATTCCCGGGTTTTCCTACTTGGGCTGGTGTTCCTAGGCTACTCCTTGCTTTTGGGCCTTTGCCCCAATTTTTCTTGGGCCTTTTATTCCTGGGCTGGTGATTTGAGGTTTCTGGTGTGCTCTTTGGGCTTTTTCTGTGGTTTCTCTTCTTGGTATGTTTGGCGGTCCTAGTTTTGGGCCATTTTTTTTTGCTCCATCTAGGCCCTGTTGGGCTGCTTCTTTCTTTCCTGGTCTTCTTTTATCTCATGGGTAGAAAGAAATCCTCTACCCCTTCTACTGGGCCTGTGCTACTGGCAGCCTATGGTGCTTCAATTTCTGGCCTTCAGAAGGGGCATGTCTCTCCAGTTATCCTCTCCCTGCTTGCTGCACATGAAAATGAAAGGCCAGTATTCTGGAAGGTAATGTCTCACTCTTGGAGAAATCTTTGGGTCCTGATGATCATAATAAATCTCCAAGTGTATCTTGAACTCTTGGAATGGAGGATACAGATTCAGTAATGAAGCCTAATGGAGGGACTAAACAAGTAAAAGGAGGCAACAATAATGGTGTCAAGGCCCCGTGGGTCAATCTTTTTAAAAACAATCGAAATTGTGATAAAAGCCTCAAACTGGAATCTTTTGACATCTCGTCGAATGAGGTGATCATTAGTGAAGATGACATGGATAATATTGAGGAAGCTTAGGGTTTTGGACTCGTTGGATATTTTGCCGGAAGATTCTCGGGCAAAGTCGCACTCCTCAAATTGTGTGACTCGTGGAAAGTGAAATACCAATATTGTGTCCACTCTAGCGGATGGTTGGTTTTCAAATTCGAGACCGACGCGGAAAGGCTAAGTGTGTTACATGGAGGGCCCTACTTTGTTTTTGGGAGGCCATTGATACTTAAAATTATGCCTAAACTGCCCAAATTTTGTAACAATTGCAAAATATTCGGACATGCCACCCTTAGATGTAATCTTAAAAATTCGAAAGTGGGAGAGACAAGAGACACATCGATACAATGGGCAGACCACCGTGGAAAACGTGAATAACCTGACTAAGGATCATAGTCAGTAACCTTCCACAAAGGCAGTCCCTGCTGGGGCAGCCAATAGTCAGGCGGACATGGCAGTCCGCATCCAAGCAGATCCCACTGGGAACACGGATAGCAATACTAAAGGCAGCGAACATGTAGTTGCCGTATGTACATCAAAGGCTGCAGATGAGGATTTGGGTAATGGACAACTAGTTAATGAGACATATGCTACAGGTGCCATAATGCAAAATGAGGGAGGATATGGGAAATTCATCGAAGTAGTGAATAAGAAAAAGGCCTAAAAAAAGAAGAGTAGCTCATTAGTAATAAATGATGGTAAGGATTCCTCAAATGTTCATGGAATCTCAAGAACTTCCATTACTATCGGTAAATCGAAAGGCAACCTTAGTGAGCATAGGGTGGCTGCAAATTTGAATGATAAGAAGAAGGGTGATCCCCTTGCTTCCACCTCATGAAGATTGCCTCGTGGAATATTAGGGGTTTGAACCTACCCCTAAAACAAACGGAGTTCGGGAATTCATCAAGAAGCACAACATTGATGTTATGGGAGTTTTGGAGACAAAACTTGGGGAACCAAAATTGGATCGTATTATGCGGAATAAATTAAATGATATATTGCAAGCTAACAACTTTTGCACACACCAAGCCGGGAGAATTATGATTTTATGGAATCCTACGAAGGTCTTTTTGGAGGTGGTGGAGAGCATACCACAAGTCATCCATTGTATTGCTACTTGCAAGGTAACCTCATATACCTTTCATGTTAGTTTTGTTTATGCATTCCATACTATTGTTACCCGAAAACCACTTTGGAGTAGTATCATGAATTTGAGGGTCTCGTTACCTTGGTTGGTGCTTGGGGATTTCAATAATGTCTTGAAGTTTGATGAAAAATGTAATGGCACGGAGGTTACGCCATATGAATTGAAGGATTTTGCTAATTGTTGCCTTCAAGTCGGTCTCACGGATTTAAGGTCTACAGGTTGTCTTTACACTTGGACTAACAATTCTATGTGGAGTAAGCTTGATAGGGCAATGGTGAATGAAACTTGGATGCAAAACGGTGCTTATGCTTGTGCTGATTTTTCACAGTTGGGTTGCCTTTCCGATCATTCTCTGTGTATTATCTCGGTTATGGAGCGGAGATGGGAGCAATAGGAGGCCTTTTAGATTCTTCAACATGTAGAGGAATTATGAGGATTTTCCGAAAGTTGTGCAAAAGGGTTGGAATTGCATTGATAGATGGACGAAACAATATATGTTTTGCAAAAAAATGCAAAAATTGAAGGGAACATTGAAGGCACTTAATGCTAAGCATTTTGAACACATATATACTAGGACCAACATGGCCAAGATTGAGTTGGAAAAGGGTCAACAATTGCTCCATGATCAGCCCACTAACCAGCACTATCAACTTTTAGTGGTCGAGATGAGGAAAAAAGCTTTTGGATTATGCGAAGCGGAACAGAGTTTCTACTTTCAACAAGCTAAATGCAATTTCCTTATTAATAGTGATAAGTGTACAAAATTCTTTCATGCTATGGTAAAGCGTAACACGAGAAAGAATTTTTATTGCAAAAGTTCTTAAGGAGGATGGTTGCTATACTACATCGCAAGAGGAAGTTGCTCATGAGTTTGTCCAATTCTATACTCTTTACTTGGAACAAGCTGTCCAAATTTGCCCATTGAGCATAATTTTTTATTGGAGGGCCCTTTGATTACTTTGGAGCAAGGGGGT
>CAIGRT010141508.1:0-12269 GCA_903798405.1 Fraxinus platypoda
ATTTTATTAAGTGGTTAAGCAAGACCGATGGAATATTACTTGATCCATTGGCTTCTTCCATTTCGTTAAGTGGTAAGGTCAATGCGTCATTAGTTCTTTACAAGCTTCTTCCATTTTATTAAGTGGTTAATGTAAGTCGATGCGATATAAATAGAGCAAAGTGAGGCGACGACACTTAGAAGAAAATGAATTGTATTCATCACAGAAAGAGGCCGAAGCCATTACAAAATAAAAGAAAAGTACAAATCCTAATCTATATTTACTATTGCTTTGGCCCCAGCCTCCCCTCGTGGGCAGCCTCCCCTTCCTCCTCCTCTTCAGCCGCGAACGACCTCCAGTGGGGCCACCGAACTCTTCTTCAAGAAATTCGATGTCTAGGTCGGGTGCCTCTCGCGTAAGCGGGACATCATCTCCTTGGCAGCCTAGGAAGCCCAAAAGTTAGCAAAGTCGTCATACTCAGGCGTTTTGTCAAAATTGTCCTTATAGTTTTAAACTGCCGCCTCTCCGACTGTCTTCACTTCGGGCTTCTCCTTATTAGCCTCTACTAAGGCCTCAGAAGCGAGCCGTTGATGCTCGTTGGATTGGTCGATCTTTTTAGTCAGAGCAGTTACTTGCGAAGACGACTCGTCCAGCTCGTTCTTCAGTTGGTTAACTTGGATTTCAGTCGTATCCAACTTCGAGGTAGCTGCTATCCATCTTTCCTCTGCCTCCTAGGCCTCCTTTTTGGCTTTGGCCGCCTCCTCCTCCCACTGACCCGAGGTTTAAACCTTATCCTCCAGTTCTTCATTTCGTTTGCGGAGGCCTCAGACCAAGTCTTCTGCCGCGGTGCCCATACTTAGGGCCCTGGCCACACAAGCATTGTTGGCAGCCAACAGATCCTATATTTCGACGAAATATGCAGTTATCGACACAATGTCCTGAGGAATGGACGAAGGGGCCGCCATGGTCACCCCAGCATTGGGTGGAGGAGGAGGGATAGCATCGGATGGAGCCGAAGTAGAGACCCCTGTTGGGCCGGCTCTCTTTTTTCTCTTAACGAGGGAGGCTCCTTCCTCCGCCTCGTTCTCTTCAGCAAGCTGTTGTCCAGCCCTGCTGAGAGTCAGCAAACGCTCCAACTGCTTCTTGTAAGTAGCCGAGCTCGCTTTCAACATCTTCGCCTCTGCAACTAATTTGCGAGTCGTGGCAAAGTCAGGCCTCGGTACCTTCTTCTTTGCAAAATCCCCTGCAAACAAGGTATAAAGGGCTCAAGCATATTCAGATAAGAGCAAGAATAGAATAGAGTTGAAGCGAGGTGTTTACCTTGGTTCGTCATCAGTCCGTGTAAAACAAAGTGGATATTCTTGTCAATGATCTCCTTGAAACTCCTTTCCGTTGGAGACGTCTGATATAGTTGGCTTATTATGCCCCACTCCTTTTCAGATATTTCACACCTCGAAAGAGAGCCTGGAAACAAAATATATTAAAACCATGAGCAAAAATGCACAAGTGAAATCAGCTCGGGAAAGGAACTTATTGTACGTCGAGTATGATGTGGGAACGGTAAGGGGTGCCATGGGGTCGCCCTCCATAGTATCCCACCTCTGAGCTACCCAGAACCAGGAGCTCCTCTAGCCCTTAACAGAAGTGGGCAGCCCAGTTACGAAAGGGGCGTGGGACCCCCAAGACGCCAAATAATACCAGCCTTTGGTCTCATCTCCCCCAGCCACGCACTTCGACAGGAACATGGAGTGAAATATGCTAAATAGCATATCTACCCCCATGTTGGCCTGACGCCAGAGCATCCACGAGCCCACCATATGAGACCAGGAGTTCGGGTTGAGCTGGGTCGGGGCCAACCCATAAGAGCGAAGTACTAGCCTAAAAAATGGGTGGAAGGGGAGCCTAAGGCCGGCCTTAAGAAGGTTCTCGCTCACCGCCACGTACCCCGGCCTTGCGTAGCAGGCCCTCTCGTGGGGCTCGGGTATGATCAGTTCTATACTATCTGGAATCCTAAAAACGACCATACACCTCTCCAGTACCTCCCTAGTGATTTTAGAAGGATATTTCGAAGCCCCCATTGAACCGATGTGTCAACAAGAGAAGCAGGTCGCCTCCAAATGTTCTCCCCGGCCCTAATGGCCCTGCTCAACTCGTCCGAGGATACTAGCATGGGTTCCATTAGGACAGAACTCCCCTCACCTCTCCTCTCATCACTCCCAGAAGTACTAACAGATTGTTCACTTGCCATTTCGTAGTTTTGGGAGAATCTTCAAAGAAAAAGATGAGAAAACTGAAACACATTTGTTACCTAGTTCAACATAGTAATGCAAGGAGTTCTGAACGGTCGTCGGAGAAGGGAACGCAAAAGGACAGAATGCAAGGATTTCTTTAGAGTAATAGAGAGTTTCGTAAAAGTAAAAGTTTCCAAATGAAGAGAATAGGCCTTTTATAGGTGTTCTAGACTCGTCCCAGCCGTTGGATCATCCAAGCCACATCTGGACCATCCAATGCTAAGGCGCGAGGATCTCCATTAAAGCTAAGGGTCATTTGAATCAATGGCCTTGATGAAGTGGTGGGTTCCACGCGCGACCCAAACGCGTTGCCTTGGAAGCAGGGGGCCGTTGCCATCATTACCATTTATGGCAAGGGAGGCGTGCCTTGGGAGCAAGCAAACGCCTCCCCGTAATTGCCTTAGAAAGACACGAAAGCCTTCAAATCATTAGCACGAGACCCAATGTTGTCTCTTCAGAGCCCATCGCTTCATTCCCTTCACGTTGCAACAGCTCTCCAAAGAGTTACCAACCCCTATCACTTCAGCCAGAGCAGAATCTAAGGTTGCAACAACTCCAGTTGCCAACTCTTTTCGCTTCGGCCACACCAGCTTCGCTTTGCAACAGCTCTCCAAAGAGTTGCCATTCCATATCACTTCGGCCACAGCAGACTCTAACGCTACAAAATCATGGACGTTCGCCACCCAACTGCCCACCTCCAATGCTCATCCCCTGCGTCCCGACTCAAAACAGTTAGAACTAAAAGTCTTTGTACTATATAAATATCCATACATGGACTTGTAGGACTATTGTTACGGGCCTATATCAGACCCGCCACCTCACCCTCTACATGTTAGTAAAGGTGGTCAACACCACGCCATGCGTCGACCGAGGTGATTGTTTATAGGATGAGCTGAGTGTACATGCCGAAGTGATTGCATGAGAAACGAACTGAACACGCGTCAGCAAAAGAACCAGACTCATCCGCAAACAAACCGTGGATGCAAAGGCCCGCACTCCGCTTCGCAACGCTGCTACGCCTCACCTGCCTCGCCTCGCCCATCAAAGATCTCTAGTACAAAGATCTTTCCAAAGTCAAATCCCCGACTGATGGGACGTGTGGCAGGACCTAAACGGTCAATTCAGCCGCCTTTGTCAGAGACATTCAATGCCAGCCAACTTATGGAAGGACGGATTGACACTTAGGATGAGATGCGTCTTGAGGATCTGATAACACGAGTCTCTTCATCCAACGGCTCTCCTCTTCCCATCCTTAGTATAAATATCTTCTCCTTGTGCCAGAAGAAGGATTGGAATCCCACACATTGGAAACACATATAACCAAATTTCTCCTACAANTCATCCAACGGCTCTCATCTTCCCATCCTTAGTATAAATGTCCCCTCCTTAGGCCAGAAGAAGGATTCGAATCCTACACATTCCACTACTACATTGCAAACTTGAGTATCATTCTCTCCCTTAAATATCGGCACTGTAGAATGATATTTAAGGGAGAGAATGATACTCAAGTTCACAATGTAGTAGTGGAATGTGTAGGATTCAAATCATTCTTCTGGCACAAGGAGGGGACATTTATACTAAGGATGGGAAGAGGAGAGTTGTTGGATGAAGAGACACGTGTTATCAGATCCTCGGGGCTCATCCCATCCTAGGTGTCAATCCGTCCCTCCATAGGTTGGCAGGCATTGAATGTCTCTGACAAAGGCAGTTGAATTGACCGTTTGAGTCTTGCCACACGTCCCATCAGTCAGAGTTTTGACTTTGGAAAGATCTTTGTACAAGAGCAGTTGGATGAGAAGACACGTGTCATCATATCCTTAGGACCCATCCCATTCTAGGTGTCAATTCGTCCCTCCATAGGCTGGCTGGTATTGAATGTCTCTGACAAAGGCAGCTGAACTGACCGTTTGGGTCCTGCCACACGTCTCATCAATCAGAGATTTGACTTTGAAAATATCTTTGTATAAGAGATCTTTGACGGGCGGGGCGAGGCGAGGCGTAGCAGCGTTGCCGAAGCTGAGTGCGGGCCTTTGCATCCACGGTGTGCTTGCGAATGAGTCTGGTTCCTTCGCTGAAGCGTGTTCAGTTCGTTCCTCATGCGATCACTTCGGCATGTACACTCAGCTCGTCCCATATACAATCACCTCAGTCGACGGTTGGCGTGGTGTGGACCACCTCTACTAACACGTGGAGGGTGAGGTGGCGGGTCTAACACAGGCTCGTAACATTTTCAATTTATCAAAATACGTATTAACTTTTTTTCATTAATATTTATTATTTTTTTAAAAAAATACACTTCTATTTTTTTATCCCACAACACAAATTGTCTAGGTTCGCCACCGAATTTAATCAAATATAGAGTTGGTTGGTCAAGTACAACAACAAATACATGGTCAATAGTTGTGTGCTCCGTGTTTCATACCGTGTTAATATTTTTCCTTTTCATGTCATGGTGGTGAATTAAAAAGTGTAGAAGACCTATATGTTTTACTATTTAAGTTCTTTTGTTCAAAAAGTTACATTAGCAATAGTAATTAAATAAATATATGTTTAGAGAACGGTAGGGCCAATTTTTTGTTTGTGTTTCTATTTTGAGTTTATTTTTAGTTTTCTGTTTTGAGAGTTTATTTTAAGATTGTTTAAAATGGGTTTGGTTTGTCATTTTTGTCATTTAAAAAAAAAATCTTAAACTAGAAAATTAGAAAACGCTTTTGGTTTGTCATTTTGAGAGATTGACATTTATTCCACAAAATTTGATTATTCAGTAAAACAGAACAATTTTATGTTAGTATATTATCAAGTAATATATATATATTTTAAAGTTGGTGAATATTATAATATTTTTTTCTCACCACAAAAGAAAAAGAAAAAGAAAAATAAAAAATAATAAAAAATTCAAAATAAAAATAGACATTAATGCAATGGATAAAAAATATTTTTATCAGTGTTTATTTAATTTTTTTTTCAATTTTTTATGTAAATAATAATTAAGAGTTTGAACACGGAGCGCGATGATAATTCTAGGATTGGTGCTGTAAATATCCATTTTGCCTAGAACTCTTAGTTGATTTAAATGCTGACGCAATTTTAACCAGATTTTAGATTCCTATAAATACCAAACTTAGGCACAAACATGGAGTACTCTCTCTAATCTCCAATTATACAATTAAATCATATAATTCATCAAGAAAAAGAAGCCAATTGTTATATTTCGAGAGAGAAAATCAAATCCTAGCTAAAATCGATGGTCAATTACATCAAAAAATTAAATATTTCAATCTTGAACTTGAAGATCAATATATTTTGAATTATTTCATGATTCAGGTGATTTTTTCTATTGTTCTTCTTGTAATTTATATAAAATCATGCTATGCTATATCTGCTTTTGTATTGGATAAAGATAAACCATATTCTTATTTATTTTAATTCAAAATTAGTAATTTAGTTTTTTTTTTTTTTTCAGTTTTTGATTAATTTTACATTTTCATTGCATTATTTATTTTCTTGCTCACAAATTAGATAATTAGTTACTTGTCGTAATATTGAGAGACTCACAATAAATTTAGAACGTAGCAAGGTTAACACACAGACAATAGACGTTAGGAATAACAATATCGTGTGTGCAATAATGTAGATAATCTGAAATTTAATGCGTTTTAATTATTTGAATTCGTATTGAGAATATACTTGAGTCGTGATTAGAATATAATTAATTTATCTTGAAAAGAAAGTTAAATACGGTAGCTCTATCGATTGCCAAGAATGAATGAACGGAACTAAATTACATAATTGAGAATTCAAATAAATGGCAATGAGCGGATTCTAAATCCAGTAAAATCATCTATAATTTGAAAAAAAAATTAGTTTTTCAATATTTCTTAGGTTAAATTTGAATAATTGCAAATCAAAATCTCTTTTGTTTACCTAATTCGAATTCGGTACAAAGCTAGCAGACTAGATTTGAAATTTATTCTTTGTGGGACGATACTCTCATCTGACTAAATTTATTATTTGTCAACAATCTTGTACGTCTGTGGAATTTTTACGAACAAGTTTTAATAATGCCATTGGCTTCGGTGGAGGATGTAATGGTAGGGGCTATCGTCATTCATCAAGGAGGCTCATGAACTGTGGCACCGATAGACGGTATTCTTCGGAGTAGGAGGATGCTCTGGAACTGAAGTAATTAGAATAAGATATGGAGGAAGAAACAAGGTATAATTGAAAGAGAAAAAATGTTCAGTTAGCTAAGAAGAATGCGAACTTTGATTTGCAGAGAGTGAGACGCCCTGCACTGCAATGGATATTGAGAGCATGTTTGTCTACCATTATTGGTAGAGAAATGGAGTAAGAAATAGTATTTTTTTGGAGAATGTGTGGTTGAAATTTAAAGTAACTTTATTGGTTTGTTTGTGGAATATTTTATTTAGTGAATATGTGGTTGAGATTGTTTACTGTAGAAAACAATGTTTGTAAAAATGGTAGACAAACAGGGGCTGAGTGTCGGATCAGTACCCATCTTATCAATGTTGATCCACTGCCTGTAAATATCACAAGATGAAATTACAAAAAATGTCAACTTTCACAAAATCATTTGTAAAAATGTCCAAATTTTGTTCAATGTCCATTTTGCAATATTTTAGACCAAAACATCGTTGTTAACAATTTATAATTCCATACTAAAGACAAAAATGTGTATACAATTAAAAATTTTGATGATCAATAAAATTTTGACATATAACGTCATAACCTACCCTACTTATTTCAAAAGTACGAATGTCAAATCACATTAAATGCTATATTTCTCATTGATACAGATATTAAATATCGAGAACTACGAACTTTATGAAATGTAGAGAACTCTCATGTTCGTAACGAAATCTCGTTATAGACAAATGAAGTATTAAGATAAACATAATTCAAATATTGATAATAACTTTTAAAATGTTGAGAACGTTATTTTAATGTAACTTCTCATGAAAGCTACTTCTTCTCAAAATTCGTGACAAAGTGAAAAAGAAAAATTGCTTCATTTTTCATTAAGGGTATAATAGACAATTTAGTATTAAATTTGACCATTTTTACAAGAGTTATCAAAATTAGACTCTTTTTAATTGATGAAATTAGATGATAAGTGTATTTTGTACACTTATTTATGCCATTAAATTAGAGTGTTGTTAGTTATTTGGATGAATTATAGCTTAATTTTGTGTTAATTATGTTTGTTAGGCTAAACTCAATGCAAATTGATGGATTCGGAAGAAAAGAATTAAAAACGTGCGAAAACGAAGGAAATTAAACGTTTAGGGACCAAAGTGTAAATATTCAATAGTTGATTCGGATCACAAAACGATAATTTGAANAATTCAAAGTTTGGGGACCAAAGTGTAAACATCAAATAATTGATTCGGAACACAAAACAATTATTTAAGATCATATATGATCAATTGGATGCAATTTGAGGTCAAAGGAATGAAATATAATGGAAGTATTTTCACAAATCAATTTTCAGTCGAAGAAGTTGTGCTCCGGATTTTTAGCCTTAACTTGAGATCTAGTTTTCGGATAGTAAACGTTCGAATTGGAAACTTTGTATTTCTAGAGGAACTGTAGCCCTTTGAATTATATTTCCAACACATTTTGAATAAGCTCAATCAAATACCTTTGACCAAAATACCGAAATATGCTCAGAGACGACACTAATTTCCTCAACCCGAGATCCATTTGATTCTACAGCCCGCGCGCGGTAGTTATACCGGTGCACGCGCACTGGCTTTTTTCGCAAACAAATCTTTAGTTTCCTTTCGCTATTCAAACTCTTTTGGAAACTAAATTGGAAGCGATTTTGACCTATTTTCTGGCTCTTATAAATAGAGAACGATGGCTACACATTGAGAAAAACCTCTCTTCCCTCTTCATACAAAATATTATCATCAAATTCATCAACAAAAAAGGGTCAATTGTTATATTTTGAGAGAGGAGATCAAGTCATAGCAAGGAATTAAAGGTCAATTACATCAAGATTTTGAAGAACTCAACTGTGGAATTGAAGATCAACATTTTTTTATTTATTTCAAGATCCGGGTGATATTTTTCTATTATTCTTCTTATAATTTATATTTTAATATGTTAGGCTAGATCCGCTTTTGTATTGGATAAAGATGAACCCTATTTGTTTATTTGTTTTAATTTAAGACTAGTAGTTCAGTTTATTTCTTGTATTTCTTGATTAATTTTGTATACTCATTGTATTATTTAATTGATTGGCCACTAATTAGATAATTAGTTGCTTGTTGTAGTGTTGGAAAACTCAAAATAAATTTAGAACGCGGCAAAATTAACATATGTGCAATATGTGTTAGGAATAACATTCATTTATTAAATGTGCAGTCATATAGATAATATAAATTTTAATGCATTCTAATAATTCGAATTCGGGCTAGGAATAGATTCGAGTCATGGTTACGATATATTTAATTTGTTTTGAAAAAGAAAATTATATATCATAATTTTATCGATTGTCAAGAACGCATGAAAGGAACTAGATTACAAATCAAAAATTGAAATAAATAGCAATAGGCGGATTCGAGATCCAATACAATCATCCATAATTTCTTACTAAACACGTTTTACTGCTTTCTTAGATAATTTAGCATAAAATCAAATCAAAATCTCTATTTCTTTTACACAATTCAAATTCCATACATAACTAATAAATTTGAATTGAATTTATTCAATGTGGGACGATAGTTCCTAACTCATCAATTCTATTACTTGTCAACGATTCCGTACGCTTGCGAGTTTCGTACGAATGTTAGACATTTTTGTAAATTCCCCTTGTCGTAACAAAGACTACATATTTTTTTTAAGATTCCTGTTGAACTAGTTGCCCTTTTTATATCTTTTACAGATGGACCGTGCTGCTTGCACAGATCTGTACAAGATCTGTGCAAGCCAATGGATTTTGGGATGGGTGGGTTTATTAACATTTGGGGGGGGGAGGGGGGTTTAATGACCCACCTCATGTGAGAGGATCTGTTACAGATCGGTGCAAACAGATCTGTTCAAATGACATTTTCCTTTACAGATACATTCATCGATAACGAAATATAATTTAGCTTATTAAGATTGGATTTTGGTAATCCTGTACAGTGATTTAATTAGTTGATGTTACCGAATGACTTATTAGATTGGATTTTGGTAATCGTGTACAGTGATTTAATTAGTTGATGCTACAGACTGACGTGACACTTTTCAATTCAACTTTCAATAGAAATACATGAAAAAAGAAAAGATTTTATTTACTGTTCGAGTTTGGAATTTAAATGTGAGAACGAACTCAATCGTATATTTCTTCATATAAATTTCTTGTCCCTAAATGATGGAAATAAATACCCCTTTATAGGAGAATGATGTGAGGTATGCCTCCCTAGTCTGGTCAAGTTATGGTGATTTCGTCTTGGAAGGTTTAAGGCGGTCGTTCGAACTTTATGTGATTGGTGGACTTATCTAGCCCTTGTTTGAGTTTAAAATTCAAATTTTAATTTGAGTCAAAATTTAACAATTAATTTTTATCACATATTTCGTGAATTTATAACTTTTCAATCATACATTTTATCAACTTTTATCAAGAACTACTAAAAATATGATTTTAATTCTTACCAAACATGAGCCTAATTATCTACCCTATTGGCAAACATGTATGACGTTGATGTCGGAGGGGGATATTTATTGATTAAAGCGTCAGGATTGGGTTTGGGTGAGGTGAGGTGCGGTGCGGTGCGGAAGAAAGAAGAAGTTTTTTTTTTGTCCAATTTTGACCTTTTTGCTCTCTTAGGTGGGTTCAATGGTGTTGCGGTTAGTGATGGTGTTGGAGGTAGTGGTAGTGGGTTGTAGGGGCGGATTGTTGTAGTTTCTTTTTATTTAGATTTTTTATTTATTTAAAAAAAGAAGCAATTTCGTTATTTTATCAGGCCAAAATGATGAAAGGACAAGTTTTGCTACATTTCCAAAAGGTTGAGGATAGATTGGTAATATTTTAAAGGAGTACAAACCTCCCCCCCTCCCCCACCCGCATCCCACCCGCATTTTAATAATTAAAGTAATTTGGTGTAAACAAATCAAAGAGGAAAAAAATAAAAATCAATCTCAAATATATATTCCATCAGTAGAAGGGTTAAAAATCTAGTTAGTCCCTGAACTTATCTACATGATTGCAAATGGTTTATAAACTTTAAAATGTCAATATTTAACCGCTAAACTTTAAAATGTCAATATTTAATCGCTAAACTTTAAAATTTATAACCTGCAAGTTACTAAAATCGATTTTGCAAATCCAAACTAATATGACAGATCTTGATCATGTGACGTAAATGTGGACCTTAAATGTCCAACTTGAAGGTGTTCTCAGGAACAAACTTGTTTTGGTTGGAAAAATATCCATTTTGTGTTGTTTGAGCATGTATATTTTGGTTGACCGTAGGTTGTATTTCAAGGAGACATTCACATACGAAATAAGTGCCACCCATGCAAATGAACGAGGAAGCTTACCATTCTGTCAGCGAAGTTTTGCAAATTAAAGTCCAAAATTCAATGCCACATAACCATAATGTTGGCCAAATCAGTCTCACCCTTATTTTCCTTAGACAAAATAGATTTTAGTGACTAGTGCAGCAGGGTCGGTCCTGAAATTTTAGGGACCTTATACTGACTTCAAATATTCAACGTTTCTTACGACATTGTTAACCAAATGTAGAATTTTATCTTCACTTTGAGAAGCTATTCTCTACATATGTAATTGTAACTAGTGTAGTTAGTAAATTTTATAAGCAATTCACACATTTGAAAAACAACATTCCATAATTGTAATATAGTCTAGCATTTCAATCGCCTTTTTGATTTCTTCGACAAGTAATTTTTCAAGTTTTTAGCTCAACAAATAAATCTTGCCGTAATATTAGAATGTGTGTCATGTTTTAAAAAAATTTCAAGTTTATTACACCAATATTTCAAAGAATTATCATATGCAGTCTTCAATTTTTTATTTTTTTTAGAGTCAAACAAAAATCCAAAAATATTTTATGTATATATTTTTGAAATTCTTCAAACTTTAACTTAAGTGAAGAAAGAGCCTCATCAACATATAAAATAAATAATCAACTCTAAAAGATTGCTTTAGCTGAATGTGTTATCACATTACTGAAATTTTCATCCAATTACTTCTTTATATGAATAATAAATTTTTCAATAAATGTATGTTCAACTTTCATTTAAACAACATGCTTTAGCAGTGATCTAGTCAGATTTAAATTCACTTTCTTGATATATTTTAAAAACTAAAATAAATTCTTTCAAGTAACAAATAGTAGTATCAATAGACATGTCATCACTTTACAACATTTTGCTTATTCTAGAAATAATTGATATATATATTGTATCAAATAACTATTTCAAACAAGAACTAAAAATTCATAATGTCAAACGATCAACTTTAATATCTCTAAATGTTTTAAAGTCATCACATATTTCACCATGTGTTTTAAAGCGTCTTTTATTTATAGCGCTTAAAATCTTATTACTTTAACACTTTCAACTTGAATTTTTCAACGAGTTTGTGGTAATGACATTGTTTCGCGCGGATTGTTGCTAATAATTAAAAAATAGGTTCAGACGATTGTGTAAGGAACAAACCTCTTGAAACAAAGTCCCAAAAATGAGTGTTTATTTATGAAGAGTACAATTGGGAAGAAACAGAACGCCTACAAGGGGCACAAGCACACGAAGTAAATTGAAAGTTTGCGATTAGAAAGTAAATGAATTGAAATTACATATTTTCTGTTGAGAGTGTTTGATTCGGGGTCCTTTCTTCTATGTCTTCTTTTCCTTTTTATACTCTTTTGATAGTTTCTTTGTGAAAAAACTGCCTGAAAACTGCTGGTGCTCTATAACTACCCACTTTCTTCATGATTTGTCAGGGAACTGCCGTCTCTAACTGTTGCC
>CAIGRT010141510.1:0-12436 GCA_903798405.1 Fraxinus platypoda
AACAAAATGTCACAATTCCAACATTAGCTTAGCAAGACAGACTCAATTGGATAAGTAAAGTAGAATTACCTGAGGAAATTAACAACCATCATATATAACCCGAGCTCCATTTGCCGCTGAGCAATTCCTAATCTGAGCATCAACTGCATTATAGCAAGCCACACAATCAGCCGTCGAAAGATAATTTCTACACTGATCCCATGGCATAGACAGGATCCAAAGATCTCGACTGCTGCACAGTGGCGACCCATTTGTTTTCATTGTACAGCTGATTTCTCAGGTCGGAAAAGGTGGCGTTAAGGTTATCTAAAAAGTTCCTCATATTGGTTGCGTTGTACTGACTGCACCCCCTATTCAGCAGATTGGTCTGTGGCTGCACGCTGACTTGTTTTGATATGGATAACACATCACCACTACCACCCCTGATATTAGGCTGAGCCACCACCGTGTGTCGGCGCTGCTTGCCATTGGTTTGCTGATTGCTATGCGATGAAAAAAATTAATGTGTTACCTAATCAGTGAAGGATAAGAAATAACAATGCTTCCACTACGCGGTGAGGAGACCAGAAGGGGAGGAATGCAGTAAGAAATGGAAGAAATTGGGAAATTTTAAAAGGAGAAACTGCCAGGTAACCATACCCGCGTAAGGAGGAAGAAAGGGGAAAATTTTGTAAGACTATATTATCCTTCCATTTTGAAAAGAAAATTGACTTTTTCTGTTCATTTAACGGAGATATTCATAGTAAATGGACGGAAGGATGTTTTTGACAATTAGATGTGTAATTAAGGGCGAAAATACCAAACAATGTAAGGTAGGAAAGTTATATGCTAATCACCCATTTATTTACAACACAATTTTAGACATGCAATAAAAATGTAAAAATTGTTTTCCAAACTTGACCGGAAGAATAAAGCATTGGACATGGTGCTACTACTTATCAAAATAGCATTACCATGTCAATTTTGACACATCAAAACACACCACATGGTTTGTTTGGATTGCCTCCGTTTTCCTACCTGAGTGGATAATATGGAGTTTGAAATAATTAGTTAACTGAATGACTGATCATGGCTCCACCGGTTAAGAATTTAATCTAAATTATAATCTTTTAAATATCCATTACAAATAGTTATTAATTCAAAGTTAACTGAATAAATAATTACAATTTTTTATCTAAGACAAACGATTTTTTTTCCTTCCAAAATTTCAATTCATTTTAAAACATTTGAATTCCTACAATTGATTTCTCCAATAGTGCTTATTATTGAAGAACAATTTCTTTTCCCTAAAACAATATTGATGAAATCACATTAATTTACAGATAAATGCTCAATTAATAAGAAAAGAAAAAAAATACTCATTTTGCAGATAATTTGATTTATTGATATGGAAATCTGGACTTGATTGCAACATCAAACCATGCTAATCATAACAAGAGCTGTGAAGTATGTGGCTGACATTTGCTAGAAATGTTAAATATACCCTGTTAGTACCACATGAAGATGACACCCATTTAGTGTGCCTTTGTGGTGAGCTCAGGAAAATTCTTGGGATCAAATAGAATTAAAAATAAATCAGAGAGGAGTTCTACCCTAGAAAAAAGCTCATAGTGCATTGATAAATCAAAAGGATCTACTATTATGATCTTCAGGTATGATTTTAAAAATTCATCAAAAGGAAGCCTATATGACAACTATCTATTAACTCATTAAAGTGCAGAAAAATTACTGCAAAGAAATAAAATTCAAATGATAAAATTTCATATTACCCGATAGTAGCGTACAGCAGCTCTGTGTTGCAAGCGAGCCATCATCTTCACCTCTCTGACCATTTAATCATTTACGAACCAAAAATTATAGATGAAACCAAGAAAGTTATAAATAGGGAGCAAAACTCAAATTTGTACATTCATGTAACAGACATCTAAAGATATTGTCCACAAATGTAATTCAAAATCTGAAAGTCTTTTCTTGTATAACTTGTTGCGTCTTGTAAAATGTAATCAGCTGTACAAGATGCATGTAAATGGAATTAAGACTTGAGAAATTGATAAAATCAGTAACTGATCATTATCATCAAGATTGATGTGATAGCTGGGATAAGTGAGACATATCTTTGTTGGTTGTGGATAGTAAATAAATTTTGACTTAAACAAATGTGTTGTCTAGAAATAGCCACATACGGATGTGGATTAGCATCTCAAGTAGATAAAACAAAAAAACAAAAAACGCAAAAACAAAAACAAAAACAAAAAAAAAGTAGTTGATACTCCTGGATGACTTGGTTGTAGTGTTGTTTCTAATTGAAAGCAATTTGCTTCACAGCATATAATGCGCCATCGAGATTATTTCGGCACTTGAAAATGTGGTTGTGACTTTGTTCTCCTGGAACATGAAATAGAATAACATTTGCACACTTAAAGAGTACAATCTTAAGTTTCAAAACATCAAATGCTTATCCGGAAGAAAGTAAAGAAACAAGTTCTTGAAGTACTATGCATAGATATGCATTCCCAAGCAAAAATTATATAAGTTAAGAGTAACTCACACAGTGCTATTAAGCTCAAATGGTGGAGAATGATCTCAAACTTTCCTATTATTAAGCAATAATAAGTATTAGTACATGTGGAGAGACTAAATCCCATTATAAACCAAGTAGATTATTCAAATTTAATGTTAAGTTACATATACCCTAGTGGCATAAAAACAATATATCTATCTTCACCGCATTTTTAGCACAATTTATAGAAAAATATAACATTTTACAACTAGTTGACCTAGAAAACTGGCGGAACACGTGGCCAACAGATCGTGATTCCACTCGTATCCACATCTAAAGTTCGTGCACACGTGGATAAATGTTAGGTGTACATGGCATTCGCTTGCGATGGGGGAGGCGACCATGGGACTTCAATGATCAAGTCAGTCAATGATGAGAGATAATATTTGAGTGTCAAATAGAAAATGAACGAGGGCAAAAAAAGTATTTGGATAGGGTTAGAGATGATTTTACCAAGCAATCTTACTCTTGAAAGTGCAAAATTGCATTACATTTGGACGGCACCAAGCATGAGCTTTGATGGTGGAATGGAAGAGCTGATTTCTATTGAATGCATAACACGAGGCCTCATCCTTGCAACTCACAAGTTGACCTTATAGGCGTCACATCCAACTATCCTAGGTCAATGGTGACCTTAAATAAACTAAAAGTGGCAACCCTATGTCCTAGGTCTGTCATTTGAGAAGTAGACTGAAAAGTTGATTGAGGAGCGTTAGATGTTGAGCTGTCAAATGAATGAGGTGTACAAAGATCAATAGGTCAGATCGATGTTATAGAAAATGGCTTGTGAAACAAAGGTTTCATTGCTTCGAAAATGTGCTGCAACAACTTGTGGCACTTCACTTTAAACATGAAAGTTCGGCCTCTAACATTTAGCTTCGATTGAGCTGCCAACCCACTTCAACCTCTTACCTTGATTGCATCAGTTGGGCCAAGTAGGCGAAGTGATACAGAGTGTGGGACTTTAGTTGCTTCTTGTTATCTTTTAGCTGGCTATCACATGGCCTATCTCGTAGGACGGGACATAACAATAGTCTTCCAAGTAACATTCATATAACTTTCACAAAGATGATTCAAGGGAGACCAACATTGAAACCAATCTAAAGGAACAAGTACCAACATTGGCAAAGATGACTCAAGGGAAATATCACATGATATGACAAAACCAAACTTGTTCGTTTACCTTGAAACTATAATCATTTCCATAGGCGGATCCAGTGGTGGGCTAGTCCAAGCCCAGATGTATTAAAATTATAGGTAAATAGGTTGTAGCTCACTGTTCAAGCCCAGTAGGCAGTAGCCCAATTGAAAACCCATTAACCCAAACCCTTTCACCGTTTCACCCATTTTTTTTCATTTTTCAATTTTCATGGTTTGAGGTTTCCATTTCGGCGACGGGTTGATTCACTTCTCTGTTCAGTGTTCACCTTCTTCTTCAGCAATCAGCAGCCGGCCCTTCAGGCTCCAGGTAATTGAAAATCCATATTGACAAGAAAAAGTGGGCTGTTTTGGATTTCAACGGTTACTTTCAGTGAACAAAGTTGAACTGAATTCATGGCTTCATTTAGCTTTTTTTCACTCTTGTTTATCCACATTTGCTTGCTTCTGGGCTTATCATTTGCTGAAGATCCATTTGTGAACTATAATTTTGTGGTCTCATATATTACTGCTTCTCCTCTTGGTATTCCCCAGCTGGTTTTTTTTCTAGACCCCTTTCTGATTTTCTCTGTATCTACACTCTTTTGTACTCTTTTTATGTGGAATCTGATGGGTTCACAGCTTCTGGAGAAGTGGGTCTGCTTTAAATTTGCTTAGGCTGTATGGGAAGGCTCTAGATTTCTGAAATTTTGAATGGGTAGCATCAGATCTAGGAAATGGGGTTTGGTGTAATATTAAGGAACTTTAATGGTATGTTTTGTAGTGAGGGAATAGAAAAGGGCAATAATGAAAAGGAATAAGTTAAAATCTTGTTTATTGTATTTTCGGATAAGTCTTCTCCAATTTAGCCATGATATAATGATAAGAATTTATAGGATATTGAAGCATTTTGATATTTATGCTCTTATGTTTAATATGGAAGAAGATCGACATTCTTCCAAAAAAGGAAGAACCTTGTTATCTTTCTTTTCAAAGAGCAACAAACATTANTTTTCAAAGAGCAACAAACATTAGGGTACTCTAATTCCTACGACGTCCACTCCAAATCCAATTTTATCTCCTGAAGTTGAACGACCTTCATCTTCTAATTTTAATTTGGAACCACTTGATTATATTGAACGGGACCCAGGAAAAAGAAAGCAAATATGTGAACATCCATTTTCTGGCTGATTGTTTAATACTAAACCGAGAATTTAGTATGAATTTAGATCTAAATTCTATTATAGAAGCATTTTCAGCAATGAAACATGTGAAGACGGAAATTCGTAACAAAATGGATGATAGTTTTCTGGCCGATTGTTTAACACTAAACATTGAATGATAATTTAGTATGAATTTAGATCCAGATTCTATTATAGATGAATTTTATGCTATAAAACATTGTCGGGTACAACTATAATAAGTAACATTATATTACAATTTTTCTTGTTATATATAAATTTTTTTTCATACATTAAATTTTAAAAATTTTTGCCCCCCGTACCATTTATTCCTGGCTCCGCCCCTGATTATTTCCTCAATATGATCTGATCAATTACGAGATATGAATATTTGTCAATCTCAATTATCGTTCATATCTTCCATCCCACTATTAAATGAATATGGATATGGAAAGTTTTCTTGTACAATTCCAAACTTAAGCTTTCTTCTTGAGAAACTATGTTCAAGATGGTCTAGACTTTTCATTATTTTTCAGGTTCTTTTCTATTATACAGTTGAGTTCGACCATCCAAATAAAGGTCAATGGTTAGATGGTTTAAAAGAGAAGTCAACCATTGACCTTTCCACCTGGAGTGATTGCATCGGCGGACCTACCTGTGGTCACGTGGAGTCTGCTGACCCCACAGAAACTTGACCCTATAGCTTTAGTTTTTAACCCTTTGGGTCACGAAGGAGAGATTTCTTAACCCTTTTGGGATCTTCGTTTTTGGGGCCCCTTCAAGGTTTAGTCTTGGGAGATATTTTGCAGCCCTCTAAAGTTGTGGACAATGAAGCGTTGGCATTGGAGAAGAGAAAACACAATTGAGATTGAAAGAAAAATCTTGAGACTTTGGATCATCCGTCTTTGCCTACACTTTACGCAGAATTTGAAGCCTCTCATTTCTCTTGTGTTGTTATTGAGTATTGTGTTGGAGGTGACATAAACAGCCCCATAAACACTTCTCTCTCATCTTGTCCAGGTAGCGCTTAGATATTATTATATTTGTAATTATCTTGAATCGCTAAACACATATGAGAATAAGCGCGGATTGATAATCATTATTTCTAAACTCTTTATTCTATATACTCATTTTCAACCACAAATTTTCACAATAAAATATTTTGCACGTAAACCCAAAACTTATCTATATTCTGTAACCACACATTCTCCAAAACTTCACTATTCAAAATTTTGTTTTTGCCAAATAATGGTCATCAAATAGGGGCTACAATGTAATTTTCTTCATTAATTTGACTCTCAACTTAAGCTAAAAATGAATTACCTTTCATGAAAATTTTCATTGCCCCTTTCTATAATTGTGTGCTTTCTGCAGTGTGTCCTTGCATTTTTGGGTACATTTTAAATGGGCTTTTGTTCAGTTATGTGAAATATTTTGTGGAACTCATGAATTTCGTGATATAAAATTGGTTGTTTATATCTGTTAAATTGGGTAGTGTAAGGAGTTAATTGGTTGCAGCATATACTGTTAATTTGGGATGATATTCTTTATTTGTTTCCCATTGATTAGCCCTGAAAATTAGATTATTGAATCGAATTTTATTAGAATGTTATAAGATTCTCGGTCTTAATTTTTAATCCTACAATAAAGAATCTCTGGCACCACCACTGAGTGACACTGTAAATCTAGGAATTAATGGGAGACAACCCACTTGGAGTTCAAATTGACAGAAATCGTTACTTTGATTGTTAGTTGACCCAAAATCAAAGGTCTGACCAATTGTTGACTAATTTTTAAAGGGCAAATGAGTAACTTTACATTTTTCATATAAAAAATTAAAATGAAGGAATTAAAAAAAAAAAAAACCAATCATCTTCCCCACTCACCCCAACACTCCCACCCTCCATCAAAAACTAGTTTACAAAAGTAAATGAACAAAACTTCTGGTGACCAACACTAGGAGCAAGCTTTGACACTATTGTCTCCGACGACGATGAACTTGGCTGCGAAGGCGACGCGGATTCCCTAAGCACCAAACCACTAGGAGCAGGCTCTGACGCCATTGTCGGTTGCATCAGCGTCAGAGCTATCTGAATCTCGATCAAGTTCGACGACTTGAGCATCGAATTTCTCGGGATCAAACTAATCGCCGGAGAAACACTCAATGATACGGATCTAAACGGAGATGTGGACCCAGAACCAGTTACCAATGAAGAGTAAGTGGACGAAGAATTTGAAGTAGACCCATTAAAATTCCCCATCTCTACAGTTGCAAAAGCCCTCCTGGAAGCCGATCCAGTACCAATAGAGCTTTCGCTGCCATTTAACAATCCTTTGGGAGAGTAAAACTTCTCATCTTCCTCATCTTTACTGGAAGTCGCCTCCGCGTTTCTGTAATTATGCCGAAAAATGTGCGTTTTCAACTGTGGCAACGGGTGTAGCTCTGGCAAGTCCAACTTTCGCGAACTTGAAGCGTTAGTATCACTGGTTCTGCTTCCATTGTAAACATTGCTCGAATTAATAACGATTCCGCCATGTGAATTAACCAAAGTACCCTGGTAGAGAAACTCTGAAATAGATTGCGATGGCCTCTAGAGCTTCGAGATACGGTTGTTATTCAGGGCGTTATTAAATCGAGCACTGCTGTAATTATTAGATCGTTGGGGTGGGGGTGTCAGGTGAGTGGGGAAGATGATTGGGTTTTATATATATATATATATGAAAAATGTAAAGTTACCCATTTGCTCTTTAAAAAGTAGTCAACAATTGGTTAGACTTTTTATTTTTGGTCAACTAACGGTCAAAGTAACGATTTCTGTCAATTTGAACTCTGAGTACGAGTTTTTTAAAAGTTTAGTACCGTAGGTGGTACAAATGAAATGTTTGATACCATGGGTGACATAAATGAAAGGTTTAGGCAAAGTCCGCAACTAAATAAAAAGTTTGGTACCGTGGCCGCAATTTTCCCTAAAAATAATTCAACCTACTAGTTTGAGGATCAAAATAAATGAAATCAGTAGTTGGAGGACGAAAGTAGTGCAACATAATAGTTTGGGGATTAAAAAATGAAATCAATTGTTGGAGGACCACAATAGAGAAAGTCAAAAGTGGGAAGACGGAATTATTTATGAAAAGTCATGAAATCCAAAGTTGGAGGATAAAAATAATTCAACTTAAGAGTTTCAGGATGAAAACTAATGAAATCAATAGTTGGAGGACCAAAATAGAGGAAGTCAATAGTAGGAAGATGAAATTAGTTCAACTTAATAGTTTTAGGATGAAAATTCATTAAATCAAAGTTGAGGATAGAAATATTTCAACTTGCTAGTTTGAGGATCAAAATAAATGAAATCAATAGTTGGAGGACTAAAATAGAGAAAGTCAAAAGTGGGAGGACGAAATTATTTATGAAAAGTCATGCAATCAAATGTTGGAGGATAAAAATAATTCAACTTAATAGTTTCAGGATGAAAACTAATGAAATCATTAGTTGGAGGACCAAAATAGAGGAAGTCAATAGTAGGAAGATGAAATTAGTTCTACTTAATAGTTTTAGGATGAAAACTCATGAAATCAAAGTTGGATGATAGAAATATTTCAACTTACTAGTTTGAGGATCAAATAAAAGGAAATCAATAGTTGGAGGATGAAAGTAGTGCAACATAATAGTTTGAGGATTAAAAAATGAAATCAATAGTTGGAGGACCAAATAGAGAAAGTCAAAAGTGGGAGGACGAAATTATCGCAAGTAGTTTGAGGACGAAAAACTAAAGTTGGATGACGAATATAATTCAACTTATTAGTTCGCGGATGAAAATTAATGAAATAAATAGTACGAGGATGAGAATTGTGCAATTTAATAGTTTGGTGATGCAAATAAGTGAAATCAATAATTTGAAGACCAAAATAGAGGAAGTCAATAAAGGGATGATGAAATTATTGTAACTAAATAGTTAGGATGAAAATTAATGAATCAGTAATTGGAGGACACAAATAATGCAACCTAATAGTTTGAGGATAAAATTAAATGAAATCATAGTTGGAGGACAAAAGTAATGGTAGTCAATAATAGGAGGAGTATGAGGACGAAATTATTGAAATTAAAAGTTCAAGGATGAAAATAATGACATGTGATAGTTTGAGGATGAAAATAAATGAAATCAGTAGTTTGAGGACGAAAGCAGAGAAAGACAATAGATAGATGATTGAAATAAATCAAAGCAAATGATGGAGGAAGAAAATAATGCAACTAATAGATGGTGGACGAAAATAATTGAAATCAATAGTTGGAGGATGAATATAGTGGAATTCAATAGATGGAGGACGGAATTATTGCAATAAAATAGATGGAGGATGACAATAAATGGAATTAATAATTGGTGGGCCGAAATAGAAGAAGTCAATAGTTGGAGGACGAACTCAATGCAAGAGACTAGATGGAGGGTGAAAGTAACTAATTTAGTAGTTGGAGGATGTAAATGAAGCAATCAATTAGTTAGAAGATGAAAATGATGAAAATCAATAGATGGAGGATGAAAATAATGCAACTAAATAGCTGGAGGACCAAAATAAAGTAAGTTAATAGTTGGAGGATGAATATAACGCAACTAAATAGTTTGAGGATGAAAATGAAGGAAATCAATAATTGGAGGATGTAAATTATGTAACTAAATAGTTAGAGGACGTTATTATGTTGACTTAATAGTTGGAGGATGAAACTTTGGCAAGTCCATAGATGGAGGACATAAATGATGCAGGACAATAGTTGGAGGATGTAAATGAAGGAAGCCAATAGATGATACTCTAAATTGTCATTGAAGTTCTCATCTATGTTAGTAGACATCGGCTAAGTTTCATCTCCTTTTGTGCATAAATAATAGGGTTGTGATTCAAGTACAGGGACCTGCTTTCACAGGTCCCTGCCCGGCCACACACATCAGGTGGGGCCGAGGCAAATTTTTTTTTTTTATTACATGTGGGGTCCGCCCCCACATGTGAGAGGCCTGTAAGGCCTCGGTAAGGAATGCCCTGTACTCAGGGCATTTCTCTAAATAATAACATCTCCTCTTCGTACCTCAATTCTTTCGTATTTGAGCTACACTCGGACAACTATCTTTGTTCTTAGTCTTGCTTAGAATCGTTTAGGGTGTTTGGGGTTTGGGTCCTTCGGGATTGAGTACTTACTACTTATTGAGTTCTCCCCTACTGGTTGACAATGAAGTTCACGTCACCGTTTATGGACATTGGCTATATGCTAAACTACTTAAATTTTACATTTTTTCCTCCTCGTTTACAACTAGCTAAAATTGAATTTGGGACTTGTGCACGACAAATGGTATCAAATCCATGGTTTTCTTGTGCTACTCAAGATAAAGGGAATATTGAAACACATTCATTCAGAAGTGTTCCAGAGTACTCTTAAAGAATTGAAAGGCTGCATTACATATATTTAAGCAGTAGAAAACTCATGTTAAATATCATGAGTAAGAAAATTAGATACTTCAGAACTAAATATGGTTTAGAATTATGTGAGGGTCCTGTAAAAATAAGGACATCTATCAGAACAAAGGAATAGTGAGACAGTAAAAGTAAAATGCTTATGGGAGGACCAAACACATGACACTAGTAAATGTGCAAATAACACATAATACAAACATTTGTGACCACAAGTTTTAGGATTGCTTCAAATTGATTGGAGTTTGCAGTTTGTGAGATGAATGTTTAGAACACTTGAAGAAATTTCATATATGATGACATTAAGTGAAAAAGTTTAGCCTCTGTTTAGTTTGATAAAAATCAAATTTTTAGTAAATTTTGATAAAAAAAATTGATGGAATGATTGGTTGAAAAGTATTGAGTCCAATGAAATGTGTGGTTAAATTTAAATGTTTTGACAACATATTTTGACAACATGAGTGATAAGTGTATTTTGTGCAAATATCCGGACCATGTTATTAAACTTTTATTTCGTCAAATTATTAATTTCTATTTAATTTGTGTTAATTTTCTTTTGTTTTTAGTTATGGACTTGGTTCGAAGCAATTATAAAGCAAAGAAGGATAAATTGGCTATTAAATAGAAGTTTGTGAACAAAATCTCACTTGAACAAAAGTTGGATGATCAAAATCGAGGAGAAATGAAAAAAAAAAGGACTAACTTGCATTACATGGAAAAATTGAGGACTTGGAAGTAAGCATTAAATTATATGGGCCTGGACTTGCATTTGGAACGAAATTCAATAACAATTGGATTCCTAATTAAAGACAAGAGAAGTGGTGACTGAAAATTGAGGTTGAAAGGGGACACTTCATTGAACAATACAATTGGCTGGGTTGAATTAAGAGGAAATTACAAAAAATCAGGTGTTTAAAGATTGATTTTCAAAAATCAGGTTGAAAGTTTAATTTTTCAAAAATCATGTAATAATTTTATATTTTAATAAATATATTAATATTAAAACCCTAACTTACTTTCTTCCCTCTCTCTCTCTCTCTATCCTTTCCTTGTGAGCAACGAGCGACGTTGCAGTCCGTCAAAAAATTGGGTGAACCACATTGCCCTCGCCGCTGCTACAGCGGTATCGTCACTGCTGTGATGTGCCCTCGCAACCGACGATGTGAGCCCCGGCAGCGGCATCACCTTTTTTTTCCTCATCTGCATCTTGTTCTGGTTGGTATGGTTGTAGAGTGTTAGCTGTATTGGGTGGCGAATCTGGTGGTTACGGTGAGGTGTGGTCGCGATGATGGAGGTGATGGTGGCCGTGGCGGATCTGGTGGTCGTAGTGATGGTGGCGGGATTTGGTTTTGATCTTATTTGTTTGTTGGAAATGGTAGTTACTGTGGTGGCTGAAAATGGTGTTGGCGACAACGACGCTGTGAGGTGATGGCGGTTTGTGGAATGTTAGCTGTTGGTGGTTGATTGAAGTTGCAGGTGGAGGTGGTGTGTGGTGTTTGGACCAGGTGTTTGTGGATGGTGGCGACGGCGATCGTTTCCGACGACGGTGGTGGTGCGTTTCTGTTGTTGGCGACGGTGGTGCGTGTTTCTGTGGTGGGGATGGTGGTGGTGGTTGTGGTGTGTTGGTGGTGGCGGTGGTCGGATAACGTTTGTGACCAATTATTTGGTTAATTTGTGACCAAGTATTGGTGGATCGGGATCAGGATCGGGAGTGGAGTGTTTGGTGTATGTGACCAACTAATTGGTTTATTGTGACTAACCATTAAACTGTGATCTTAAAATTTGATAATTTGTACTAAAAAATAATTTGTAACTAACAAATTTGAAAATATGTGACCTATAGATAAACTGTGATCTATAATTTTTTGATCTGTGACCAATGAAATGAATAGTGACATATAAATTTTTTGATTTATGATCTCGAAATAATCTGTGACCAATTAATTTGATAATATGTGACCAGTAAATAAATTGTGACTCGTAAGTATGCATCTGTGACCATGAATTGTATAATTTTGATTTTAATATATTTAATTAATAAAATATATTTAATTAATTAACTAAATACCTGATTTTTGTATTTTTAAAACTTAATACCTGATTT
>CAIGRT010141560.1:0-20293 GCA_903798405.1 Fraxinus platypoda
AAATAAGGGCGAAAATGCAAAAAAATAAAACGTAGGGACGTTTTGCACACTACATGCCAAGCGTAGGGACGTTTTGTGCTATTAAGAGTTAATCTACTTGCACATAAAAGGTTAACAACCTCTCACATGCATGTGGGGGCCCGCATGTTTAAAAAAATTTTAAAAAAAAGTGGATCCCCCACGGTTGTCAATTTCGGTTGTCAACTTCTTATGTACAAATAGCATGGCTCAACAAATAATACTTAGGCCTATTTGCGTTAACTATAAACAAGTTTCAAAATAAATTATGTCGTTAAAAATGATTAGTCCATTGAAATATATGGTTGAATTGAAGTTCGATCAATTATAAATCATTTTATAATTAAAAAATTTGCAGCTGAAGTCCAAATTTTGCTCAAAAATGTGCAGCCAAATCCTAAACATTCTAATCTTGACACATAAATGCCGAACATAATAATAAATGTGAGCTGAAATAACCTCTATCGATTTTCATCCAAAAATTTGTCAGTTGAATTTCGATGTACATTTATTTCAAAGTTTGAGATATAGTGCTAAGATTAAAAGATTTGAGACGTCACGATACATTTTTAATAGGTTTAGAACATTCAAATTTCCCTTCATAATCTACAATATATTAAAGTGTTGATTGAGGAGAAACTTTTGAATACCAATTTTATGCTTATATATTTAACTATATGTCAATTTTACCTTTATATATATTTAATATAATTTACCTTCATTTAATATTCATTTAAATGTAATGCTCGTTGTTTTATGTTGGAGTACTTAAAATTAATCAATTTAAGTTTAATTGCTTAAATTATATTATTCAAAACTCACATATATAGATGTAATTTTATTATAATTATATAATATAATATAGTAAAGGTTGCATTAATATAATGATAGATTAATTACAATATAAAATAATATTTATTATAGTTTTAATATATTTAGATATGTAGATGATCTTCGATTTTAAGTGATTAAAATTATGAATACTCCAATAAAAAAATGAACTAGGATTAGGATACTACATAAGTTAAATTGTAATTAATCTATCATTAATACAATCTTTAATATATTATAATATTATTTCATATGTGTACGTGTATATATATTATATTATTTATTATTTACGTGATCTTCACTTAAAATCAATGTTTATCTACTTATATAATTATATTATAATTACAGTATATATGAAAAAAAAAAAAAAAGTGGAGATAGATGAAAAACTTTCAATTTACCATTTTGTCCTTGTATAACATTGTCAACATTTTCAATCAAAGATTATATATTGCATGTTTAATTAATATAATAGATAATATAACTATTTAAATACAAAGGACAATAAATTGAAAGGAAAAAAAAAATCCTTTTGTCTTAAGATTTTTCACTTCTATCTGTGTTTTGAATGTAACTTTGGATTTTAATTTAAAATAAATGCTACGGATTAATATGACGAGCATNGATAATATAACTATTTAAATACAAAGGACAATAAATTGAAAGGAAAAAAAAAATCCTTTTGTCTTAAGATTTTTCACTTCTATCTGTGTTTTGAATGTAACTTTGGATTTTAATTTAAAATAAATGCTACGGATTAATATGACGAGCATGATTAGCACGTAATTTTTGTTTCTAAATGTGTTTAGGTAATATACTTTTTTTATTTTTAGTTTTTAAGGTAAAAAAGTTTATGTTACATACAAACGAGTAATTTTTTATTTTGAAAATCATTTACGTATCTTTAGTTTACTTATAAGTAAATATTTTAAATTTAGTCAAATGTACATCTCTTAATTCGATTATTCTTCGTGTCCGTTTGTACCACAAAGTTGGTCGATACCGCTGTAATAATTAAAAATAGGGATTCAACCAATGTCTAACATAAACAAATAAGTAAACAAAACATTACATTTCAGTTTATTCACAATTTTCACATTATACGTAATTTCCCAAACATAATTTTAATTTTTTTAAAGTGAATTTTTTGGAGAATGTGCAGTTAAAAATAAAAAAAAGATACGAGATAACGTGAATTTTTTATTATTATTATTTTTGGGAGAATTTGTTATTGAAAAAAGTGTAGGGAAAATCACTATTCAAAAAAGTTTTATCAAAAGTTGGCTTAACTTCAAAAGGTCGAATAATTGGCCAATTTAGCGCTAGGCATAGGTCGGCATAGGCAAAATTTTTAAATTGCATCTAAACTTGACATCAAACTTTACATTATGCGTTAAATTGTTAAATTTATCAACTTAGCACGATTCATTTTATACTATCGCTAGAAAAAAAAAATACATTTTAGAAAACCGATCGTTGGAATTAATTATTCAAAAAATTTGCTTTGTAATTGAGATTTAATCATTTCAAAATCTTTATTTTTTTTTTTCTTTCTTTCAAGGTACGCACGTTCAATATCCTATTTGTTAAGACACAAAGTCTAAATTCATATGTAGTGACGATCAAGAGTTGGGGTACATGTGGTAATGAGTTACAATCAATTATTGAGGTAGGCATTATTTAAATAACTACTTCATAATTAATAATAATACAATTCATTTATTAGCATATACACATAAAAGACTTACCTACAAAATTTCAATAAATTATGTTATCAAAGTAGTGAGGAGGTAGTATCGAGAAGAGTAATGAACGACTCGATAAACTAAAAGAGAATCACAATTGTCAAAATACGAAGAAGTCTAGAACCTACACATTTAAGTGCAAATTATAATTATTTTTTCTCAATAATGTGCAATTACGCCCCTATTTGATGACCATTTTTTTTTTAAAAATTGTTTTGAATAGTCGTTTTTTTATAATGTACAGTTAAAAAGTAGGAATTTTTTTTGAATTTACATGTAAAATATTTTATTGTGTGAATGTGTGATTGAAAATAAGTATATAAAACAAAGAGTTTTGAAATAATAAAAGACAAACATGGGCTACAATGCATTACATTGATTCCTTGCGTAACCAATAAAGCAGCGGATTAAATAATTATTGAATTTCAAATTCGGTGTTCTAGCATCATATCCTCTTCTCATTTGCCAAAATACACTTGAACGATGTCAACACGATCCCATTCTATGGTCCATTTTAATGTATCCTTGTAGTTTTTGTACTACTTTGTCTCATCAAGTAGTTGGTCAACTCTGCAACTTTAAATGCTTGGAAATGTCGTAACTACTTATACGACATTAACTTATTTATCTTTATCTAAACGCGACACAATGTAAAATCTTATTAACGTGTAATAAATTCAGAGTTGGTGTATTTCTTCTTCCTTAGACGAAGTGTGAGCTAATTGCATCAAGTATAAATACTACTCGTGTTGAATGGACTTGACTTTATTGATCAGAATGCTTGTTCGCATTCTTAATATCATTTAAGCTTCTTCGCATTTTTAGTACTTTGAAAGGGAGAAAATACTCGTTGGGACAAGAGCATAGTCTAACATTTGCAATAGTTTTTAGAACTCCTCAATGGATTAGTGTATATCTTGATTGACACCCTCCTACCTGTTAAATATTCGACAGCTAATTGTAAAAGATTTTGTCAAGATCGATGTATTGAAATCTGTCAACTCTCATGATTGTAAATTAACGTGTCAACCTTTATATACATATAACATATTCATTCTTCAATATATACAAGAAATGTCAAGGAAGTTGGTGACCTAATGACAGGAGAGTTGGCGATCGAAATCCTGTGAACGACTGCCTTAACTATAACAGTCATAAGGCAACGAAATTCCTTAATATTAAATTTGACAAGAATAAGTGCATAGGTTAGTCGTAAAATTTGCACAATTAATCCTTAACCTTTAATATCCAAAATAAATACATTATCAACCTTTAATATTGGACTTTTCAGTTTTTAACCTTTAATTTTATTTACATAATTTGTCTCATTTTTTCATAATTTCATCAACTTTTCTTGCTTGCCCCCAAACTCAATCAATCTACTATTCAAAAATGTATTTTACAAAAAATAAAAATAAAAAGGGACTCAAACTGACCATAAATAAAAAAGAAAGATTTTGCTACTTATACATAAAAAAATGTACATAAGCGATTACCGAGAATGATGTGGTAGGAAAAGATTAGAAGAAAAAATTTGATTGTGTTTTAAATTGGCAAATGATAGAGTTTTATGTGGTATAATGTAATTTATTATGTAAATTTTGATGTATACATGCAAGATCCAAAAAATAGAGTCCTAAATTTCGGTTTATGTGCACCTATAAAAAGACAAATCATGGTTGACGTACATCCTATTTGACAATTTATTTGAAAGAATGACACAAGTCATTTTGTTATTGGACAGTTTAAAAAAAGAGAAATGTTAGAGGAACACAATGATTGACATAAGGGTGCGCTCCCAACAGGGGGCCGTCATTTGGCAATTGTGTCAAATGCTACGTGAATCCTTATCTTCATCTAACATTTTGTTATTGGACAGTTTAAAAAAAGAGAAATGTTAGAGGAACACAAGGATTGACATAAGGGTGCGCTCCCAATAGGGGGCCGCCATTTGGCAATTGTGTCAAATGCTACGTGAATCCTTATCTTCATCTAACATTTCTCTTTAAAAAAATTATTTTTTTATCTAATAAAATATTGTCAACACATGTTTTTTGTCTGCAAAGTGGGACAAGATGATGTAGAAATAGAACCGATAAGGATTACACTGCTCAATTTCCACCTTTTCTATTCCACCCACAGACCCGATGCATTCGTACCGTTATATTCCAACGTCTAACATCTGCCAATCACGACCGTCAATTTCTCCACTATCAAAGAACTCAAAAAGTCAAGAGTTCCCTTTTCTTCTTCAGCTCTGTATCTGTGCTCTCCACACTCTCCTGCTAGGGTTTTTTTACGATTTCTTTCAAATTTTTTACTTCTAAGGTCAGTATAGTTGACAGATCTCTCTCTTATTCATCTTCAGATTAATGGTTCTAGACTCTGTTTTGATGCATACATCTTGATTTGCTAGTTATTTATGTAGAAATGCTTGTTTATTTATTGATTTTTGCATATTGATGTGAATAAGCCTGATTGTTGAAGAAACGTTGAAATGGGAAAAAGTTATCCAACTGTGAGCGAGGATTACCAGAAGGCCGTTGAAAAATGCAAGAGACAGCTAAGAGCCCTCATTGCTTATAAGAACTGCGCTCCTCTCATGCTCCGTCTCGCGTAAGATTAATTTATTTTCTGGCTTTTTTTTTGGTTTTCGGTGATATTTCACAATAATTTGAGTATGCCATGAGAAAATTTAATTGCATTTGTTAATAAAATCACGCTAAATATACTGATTTTGTCCCTTTTAGGTTCAAAATGGTGAACTAAATGGTTAAGTATAAGTAAAACTTGAAATATTTGTTGGTTTTCACAATCAAAGTCAACAAGAGAGTGAGCGATGCTAAAAACACTTGTAAGTTCATAAGTTGCATCAAACATAATGTGAGATCCGCTTAAGAGTGTATCACAAGCAAGATTTTTCCCTGCCCTGGGACACAATATTTATCATTTTCTTGGGAAATACATATATCTATTCTATGTATTCATGAGTTGATTATTTTGAAATTACCTAGAATTAATGATTGATGATAGTGGAAATGTGGTGGTATGGTTGTAGATGGCACTCTGCTGGTACATTTGATGTTTGCAGCAAAACTGGAGGTCCTTTTGGGACCATGAGGCTTAAGGCTGAGCAGGCACACGCAGCCAATAATGGCATTGACATTGCTATTGGGCTTTTGGAGCCCATAAAGGCGCTATTTCCCATCCTTTCTTATGCTGATTTCTATCAGGTAGGTTTCTCTTCCTATGTACTGCTGCATGAATGCATGTTGGGATTTGATTCTGTGTTTCTGTGTTGGATTTTATATTAATTAATAAAGAAATTGAACTATTTTATATTATTTCCTTGCACGCAGTTGGCTGGAGTTGTTGCCGTTGAAGTTACAGGAGGACCCGAAGTTCCATTCCACCCAGGAAGGCCGGTTAGTGAAATTTCTTTTCCTATGGATTCACACGCCACTCCATGTTTACTGCATTTCATATGCATAGACATGTATATATTTTTATCATTTTATGCACTATCATTTATTTTGTCTTCGGTTCGTGGAGCCAATGCTAAGGGAAACTTCGAGGTTATTGTGCCTTGTACTTTAAATAGAAAGTCTTACATTGTTCTGTCTACTTTACTTACCCAATTTTAGTTTTAAGCATGAAGGGAATGCTTCAAAGAGAAATGATTTTGGAATGTGCGACTTGAACTTGATTGTATTGTGTAGATATGTCTTCCACACTGCATTAAAAAATAGGTGGCTGTGATGTTACTAATTGGAGTTAACTGTATACTGATTTGTTCATGGAATCTTCTTGTCATTTACTTTTTGGAGAATCTCCAATTTAATTTCTAGCATAGGCAGCAAATTCAGACTTGTAATTTATGTGCATTATTTAGCAGTTCATTTCTTTGCTTTAAAGCAAAAAATCTCGATTGTCTGTTTTGTAGAGAAAAAAAAAATAGTTTTAAGGTTTGTTTGAGCCCCATTTTTTGGGAGAATGGATTTTGTAATAGTGATTTTTTTGGAGAATGTGTGGTTAAAAAGGAAGGAAAAATTTTGGGTTTACGTATACAATTATTTTATTGGAAGAATGTGTGGTTGAAAATGAGTTGTAACAAATGAGTTTTCAAAGAATGGGGATCAAACATGGTCATGATGGAGACATTTGTGGCTATAGAGTCAGCAATTGAAGCCTGTTAATTATGGCTATAAATGGATCGGATATGGATCGGATCTGTTCATATCTGATCCGATAAGAATCATTATTCAATCCAATCCGATAATCCAATGGATATTTGATTGTTAAATCCTTATCGGATATTTGATCCGAAATTAAAGAAATTAGGAAAATAAAATCAATATTGAAATTAACTCTTTTTTTTCAATTCTTAAACGGGTTTAATAATTAGAAATTTTTCATCTTTTTTAACTTTTAGCCAATTGGATTGAAAGACACAAAAGTTGTTTACCCATTTATCGACTTGTTTATAGAGGACATCTCGAAGCATTTTATTATAAAATTTGATGTGGGATAAAAAGTCATTTGGTTTGGTTGTAGTATAATGTACCTTTGATTTGACTGTAGTGGTTTGTACCTTTGGTTTGACTGTAGTGTACTGTACTATTATATAAATAGTTATTTATATTTTATTAAATTAATCGTTTTCCCTATCTTTTACTAATTAATAAGAATTTAAAACTCTCCAAATATTTCAATTAGCACTAGTTTACTATATTTTATTTATCGAATATATTTATTTTTTTAAACTCTTAAAACTGCATTTGGTACTATATTAGCACTAGTTGACTATATTTTATTTATCGAATATATTTATTTTTTAAAACTCTTAAAACTGCATTTGGTACTATAATTTGTATGTATTATTAAATAAATTTTAGATTGATTAAAAATTAAAAATAATATTAAGATAAGAAAATACTTTTTTACATTTTTTTACTCCTACACTTCGTCTTGACTCGCCTAGCCCGAAACCTCCATGCCTCGTCATGCATTATGCTTTTTAGGACACTATATACACGTGGATTGACTTTCTTATTTTTTATAAAAGTGTGAGAAAGAGACTTAACATGTCTCTTGTCTATTTTCGGGGAACTGAGGGTGGGGAAACTTATCAGAAAAGGTGCATAGAATGATATAATAATGTGATAGTAGCTAGATTATTCACCTTAAAAATAGCTGGCTGCCCTATAGTTTATATATTATGAGCCAAAAATGTAAGAAATGGAGTTCAGTGATGAGCAAAGAGTATGATGTGTTTTGTTAGTGGACAAAAAACAGTATTAGTTTATTTAAGAGAGATTGAACACTTGAGAAGGCACCCTAGTCAAATCAGAAGTCTCTTGCAAGTGCTAATTGAGCCAAAGCAGGCAAAGAAACTAGTAGGTGGTAGCCTCGACTTTATTAAATATTTAACAAACTTTGGCATTGAGCTCATATTTGAACATGGTTAGACTCAATGGGACAGTACAATGTATAATGAACAAAACTTTAATTTATTTTTCATCCTTATTATTGTTGAGTACCATTTCCATGCAAGGTTCTCAACTGATTGGCAAAACTTACAATGAACGTGCCTTCTCCATTAAGGCCTTGCTTGGTGCCCATTATTTCAAAAAGAAATGAGTTTTGAATAGTATTTTTAAGAGAATATGTGGTTAAAAAGTATGGAAAAGTTTTGAGTTTATGTACTGAATATTTTATTGTGTGAATGTGTGGTTGAAAATAATCATGTAGTAAAAAGAGTTATAAAATAATGAGCACCAAACAGGAGCTTAAACTTTAGGAAATAAACAATAGAATGAACTAAATAGGGCTGTCAATGAATTGAATTTTGATCCAAACCTAATGAAATTAATAGGAACTGAATTTAGGGTCTCAGTCGTATAATCTGATCAAGATCCGAATCCGTTAACTAAATGGATCAAATATGTATATATGTCAACCCTATCAAATAACAACCTAATCCGATTTGTTATAAATAGTTAGGTCGGTTAAATATTTTTCTGGCATGTTATTTGTTAATAAAATAAATAAATGAAAAAATAAATAAATTTAGAATAAAAAAGTTATCAAATTCAAAACATGAGAGCAATACATTTAAATAACTTGGAGCTTCTAAGGTTATTGAAAGATCATTTTGTTTTGCCCTTTATATAGGAATGACATTCTACCCTGTTTGTGATTTAAATTTAACTGAAAGTAACACATCTTTTTGAATTGTAAAAATTATTGATGTTTGTTTAAATCTCAGGACAAGAGTGAGCCACCTGTTGAAGGTCGTTTGCCTGATGCTACCAAGGGTAAGTGAAGAACTAGTAAATTCAAAAACTTGTTTTGTTATTTGGAATCTAAGATAATCTCAAATTTCCAAATGTCTCAAGAAAGGTTGTACATGGAAAGTATCTTGTAAGTCTAAACTTAAATTATGGTATTAGGATCTGACCATTTGAGGGATGTCTTTATCAAACAAATGGGTTTGAGTGACAAGGATATTGTTGCACTCTCCGGCGGCCACACCCTGGTATGTACTTGCTGTCGTTTTTCTATTTGTTAGATACTGAGGAATGCAGCATGGCATCATGGTGAAATCTGTCAATAGCAGACTCGATAATATTTTTCCTACAGGGAAGATGCCACAAGGAACGTTCTGGATTTGAGGGACCATGGACTACCAATCCCCTCATCTTTGATAATTCTTACTTTAAGTAAGACCTACTCGTTATTCATATTTATCTAGTTTGTGTTATATTTTCACAATTTGATCTTGGTGTTTATGCTGTTTCTTAGCTTCACCAATACTGTCATGAACAGGGAGCTTATGAGTGGCGAGAAAGAAGGACTTCTGCAGTTGCCATCTGACAAGGCTCTTCTCTCTGATTCCATCTTTCACCCACTTGTTGAGAAATATGCCGCGGTTGGTTGATCTATTTTGCCTCCGACTACTGGTTTATTAGCAATTGCATGTCCTTTGAATTTACTAATTTGTTATTCTCTGTCAGGATGAAGATGCCTTCTTTGCCGATTATGCTGAGGCTCACCAGAAACTTTCTGAATTGGGGTAATGGCCATGAGGCGATTCATTAACTATTAAGTTTTCAACTCTTAGGTAAAGTTTTATCTTCTTTATATGGAAGGTTACATTTGCTTCTGTGCATTTATTTTGCAGATTTGCCGATGCCTAATCTTAATTGACGTGCTGCGATTTGGGAGTGGTGGGCTATTTTTTCTCTATCCTTTATGCTTTAGTTCTGGTAAAACTGTGGATCTGTTCACCTTTTGTGCTTTGATGGATGTGTTGCATTTAGAAATTGCTGTTGCAATCAATTGTATATGGTCATGGCCTCCCTGAAATAAATTAGAACACTTGCTCTCTCTCTCTCTCTAGATTATGAAGTACAAGATGATTTTTCTCATGCTCCCTCCAAACATGTTCTCACGATAATGTTTGGTAAGGTCGAGCAAACAGTATGAAGCGAAAGAAATTAGAATTTTGTCTATTGTATTGCCCAGTCACTTCCGTGTTCTGAACATCCTCACAGGAATGGTGGCGTCAAAGTTTTCAGAGTGAGAAAATATATATTATTTTGAAGCGACTTGCAATATCTACGTTAAGGATGATAAGTGCAATGAAACTTAGCATGATACATTTCTAGCATTTATACATTCAACTATACACGATGGTACAAAGTGTCGAGCCATAACTGCACTCCATTATCGATTAATAGTAATATGTATATGGATAATCAATGCTAACATTTTTTGTCGATAACTTTAAAATTGCATTGTTTATGTCTCGTAAACATTTGACCACAAATTTTAAATGGAGGTCTAAGAAATACTTTTTGACACACCATGAAAGGGTGAATAGGGTTCCAAATAATGAGAGAGATGCAGAAAAGACTAGGTATTTCATGTGGATGGGGGTGTCGTCACTCGTGGAAAGGATGAAGGGCACAGTTTTTTTATTGAATTAAAAATAAGTTACTTCAAAATATATCAACGACCTAAAACAATAAGAATAATTCTGCAGGTACAGGAAAAAGAAATATTCTTGGTGTAAATAATATATGTACATAGGGGTGTCCATATCCCTCACATGGGGTGGGGCCCATAAAAAACATCCCCGGGAAAAGTCCCACAAATTTTGCACGAGAAGACAGCTATCTTCCCAGTGTAAAATCTGTGGGTTTTTTTTTCTTGTACTTGTTTCATTGTTCAAACAATAATATTTGAGGTTTTTGCATGATTTGTCGGTTGAGAGATATTTGAGAGATTTTTTATTTTTTTTAAAAATAACTTGATTATAACAAAATGTGTTTTTTTTAAAATTTAAAGAGTAAATTTTTACTACGATGTGTTATGAAATGTATTTTAGTAACTCTCCCGGTTTAAAAAATAAAAAAACTTGTGACCATCCGACTATGCTATGTGACTTTGATAATATCTTCATTGCATTGTGATTAGGTTTATGTGTGACTCTACTCATGTGACTGTATGAATAAGATTGCATATATGATGTGATAACTATGGCTTGATAACATTTTTAAAAAGTGTGCCCCTGAAATAGCACGTGTGACTTATGTATCGTGATTATAATAAAAATATTAATATTTTTCAAATCAAATTTCAAAAGATAAAATTATTTAAAAAATTGCATTTAAAAATTTGCCGCAATTAAAGGGATTTTGATTAAAACAAAAATAAATATTAAAAATACCTGATTTGTGTATAGAATTAATTCATAATTGATTTTTAATTATAGAAACTTAGCCCAATTTCTTAAAACTCATTTTTCCCAAATTCATTTTCAATTACTCATTTTATAGGATCCACGACCTTTATCAATTTTTCAATCTCACAATTCACAATTTTTTATTAAAATCTACTGAAGTCTAATTTTTATCCCAACCAAATAGGAGCTTAATTTTCACTTTCATAAGACTTCGGAGAATTGCAATAAATACGCATTCCCACAATTAGTTTAAAATAAACTCTTGGCATAAAAACAAAGCCAAACAGAACTTTAAAATGTCGCAAAGTCCAACCCAACCCAACCAATCCCATTACCACTACATAGACGTCAGAGCTACATGTTAAATAAGGAACATGTTGCACTACAAGATAAAACTCCAGAAAACATGAATAATATTTCAACTTTTATTCTTATTGCCAAACGTGCCATTAGAGTTATTATTGCATAAATAATAAAACAAAAATGACAATATTTTGGGGAATGTTATCCAAGTAATATGATGGCTTCATAATTTTCCCTATTCAAAAATTAGATCACACAGTGGGTACTAAGAAATTTGACCTCAGGTTCTACAATCCCCAGTTTACTACCCTCCTTATGATATCACTTTTCTGTGTATCTACATGTATATGAAATCAATGTCTGGCAAAACCATGATTCTGAGAGTGGAATAGGTACTCCCTGTGAAACACTTTTACACCATCAATTGGTGACCTCATGTTTCTAATTCCTCCTCGCTTGCAGATAAACATGGCCGGTCGAGTTTCTGCATCACAAGAGTCAACATTTACCTCAAGTCGGAGATACTCGAGTCCATATAATAAAATTAGCTACCAGGGATGTGGATTCATGAGGTGTGGAATAGTATATAGTAATGGTGTTGAATGGGGACATGTACATCTCACACAATAAGCAAAACTAGACAGAACACAGAGAGCAGCAGCATCACTAAGAGCTTTTGAGAAAATGGAACTGATCAACCATTGACTCATTGGGACAACCGCACAAATGACATACAATCACATTATATAATGTTAAAAAGCAGAAAGTTTTTGAGGTTCAGCCAATAGATGAGAGTTTATAGCAAAGAGGAGCGAATTCCACTATTAAAGTAAAAATAGAAATTCTTATGCATTCACGAAAGGCCACATTTTTATCAAGAAAATCATCTTCTTATAGGAAATTGTGTTCATGGGCGAGAGGCAGAAATGATGTTATAGAATCCCTCTCTTAGCAAGTGTTAATATAGTTACAATTCCACAGGGAAAAATTAAGGCTGATGCTACACGTACATAATGGGGTGTCCATAATGGTGTCCACCCCCTCACATGGAGGGGGACCCACTTCGAAATAAAATAAAATATATCCAAAGTGGTCCCTCTCCATGTGAGGGGTGGACACCGTTATGGACACGGCATTACGTACAAGTACAAGTAGCATATTCCAAAAATTAAATACATGATGTTAGAATAAAGAGAGAGGTGCTGATGACACATACTGATAATATACAGTACACACCCACATGAATGGAAGAATTAATACTGTGCTTAAAAGACTATCACAGGAGAATCAATATAATTTTCCTTTTTACAAATGGATTTATTATTTACAACCCCCCAAATTCGAAATTATTTATAGCCACCCCAAAAAGAGAAAAATAGTTAAAGTTAACAGTCATCTACTTATTCCAATTTCATTTCAGTGCTTGAAGTTTGAGCCTCTTTACCTGGTTCAATGAGGAATCACTTTGATGCTCCAGCTCACGCATCACTTCCATTGACAGTCCAAACCATTCATCAATCCAAGCAAAACAGTTCCGATGACTTTCGCGGAAAAGTGCCCTTTCACCCTGCAAAGAATCCATTCTCATATCTGAAATAAACCTTCACCACTTTCTACCTTGTAAGAGATGACAGAAATAGGCCATAAGCAGAAATTCTTGATGACACATGAAAACTCCACAGTGGAACAAAGATGACTAAGCCGTGTCCTTAATAACCGTAAATTTACTGTTCAACTGCTTGATTTAAAAGCTTAAGCTTTTAGATATGTATCTTTTAAATATTGTCTTCAACATGTCCCCTCATATGTATGTACGATTTATTTTTCCCCATCAAAGCCCAACATGGGTTTGGTCTAGAAATTAACTATATGTTGACAATTTGACTAGCAATAGAACCAATGGATTATTCTGATTTGTTGCAACATATTTAAAAAAATTCAAAATAGTGAGAACATGGATATGTGAATATCTTGGATTTCACTACAAATTATATTTAAAGATCACTTAAAGTCCACGAGATATACCGCAAGCAGAGCATTTTCAAGTCTGCTGCCAAAGCCCCAGTATGGAGCATCTATTGTCACCAATTTGTACGCCGTCATAACTGGATTACACTGGTCCTGCATGCAGTGAGGAAGACCAAGTCAATGAACCTCAAACAATTAACTAGATAAAACCTGCTGCCAGTTGTTCTGCCAATGTATTCTCAATCGTGTCAAATAAATGTTTTCACATGCCACCCTGTATTAAGTACTTTCTACCTACTTGGAAAACTAGTCCTTCAGACAATGTTGTCCGTTGGAGTTGAATCTCAAATCAGAATTTTCTCTAAGGGAAGCATATCCCAAGTGGAAACTAGACCAAAAATGTTATTTCACAGATTTTGACAAGTTTGATCAAAAGTTTGAACAAGCAGCAGCTTAAGTGCAAGGTGAGGAGAAATAACAGGTGTCAATTATATGTAGTATAGAAATGTCACACCAGGACCATTCTTCACTGTAGTTCTCTCCATCATGACTGAAATATCCAGACATAAGGTGCGAATTGAAGTTAATAAAAATAGAGATCTAAGTATGCTTTAAGGGAAATCTAGAAGCTTCAATAAACCAATAGGAAGATCTTATGAAAATTTAAAAAAGATTTCCATACGGCTTTAGTTCATAGATTTAGCAAAGAAAAAAGAAAGGACTAGGATATGCAGGAAAAAAATGATTTTTTTTATATCTATATCCTTCTCCATATAAAGTTATAAGCATTAAAAAACTAAGCATTCAAACGCCCCTCCTTCTGGTACTTCACAGACCATATGCGGATCAACAAGCCTCAGTTCAGTTGATATTGGGGTTACATGGAAATTGTTTGCTAGATCGAGTACTAACACAAATTGCATTGGCTTTATAACTTCTAGCTAACAGAGCTAAGGTTGCCTGCAAAGTTCATTTTTCTAGATAATTAGTTACTTCAAGTCAATATTCAACCAACAATGGCCAATGCTGAAAACATTGTTTCTCCTCAGACAAACAACTGAACAAGTCTACTGAGGGTTTTGTCCAATTAAACTAAATATCCAAACAACAAATGATTCAAGTGTTAATACAATGAACATCACTCAAAGAATCTTATAGTACATCAGACATGACTGTTGAAATACAAAAATTGAAAACCGTGTTTCTTTTATTCTTGAAAATAATGTAAAAGAACCACGTAAAATAGAAGAATTAATTCCAGTATTGCTGCCTATGCATGCCTCAACTTGGCATCACTTAAATTATTTAGAAGAAAAAATTACTTGGAGAGAAGAATTTTTATTACAGTAGATTTACATGAGTAAAACATAAAAATGTAAGAAAATACAAAGACAGTTAGCAAATTAAAAAATAAAAAACAGCTTTGGTGTTGTACAGATCTTGACACAGAATTTAGAGGTTATGAATAGAGGCTTGGGGTATATTTGAAACAGATAATGATTCGTCTAAAACCATGCGTATGCCTCAATTTCACAACAGTGTGGTGCCTATTTCAAAATAAATGCTTAAATGCTTATTGTGCACCATTGTTCTTCAAATAACTAAAAGTTTCACCTGAATGAAAAGTTGAAGGTTTCATCTGAATATAAAGTTGTCTTGGGGTAAAGAATATTGACATGTATGTACGTTTTGCTATTTCAAAAGCATAACATGCACATTCTCCCCCAATATTCTTTAGTTTTAAAGACTGAAAAAGAAAAAAATACAGCAGGTCTTAATGGTGGTTTTATGCCGATTGGCCGTCATATTACGCTTAACAGTCCATCACCATTGGAAGGGGGTCACTGAAACTGACGAAGGTCATTTCGGGCACATTTGAATCTAAAAATAATTTTCTTCTGATGAGTTTTTTCTGAAATAACTTGTGAAGATGAGCTCATCAAAATTGATTATTTTTTTCATTTCTTCCATTTCACATGTTCTAATAGGGAGGAAAACTAACATAGTCTGTTGGACTTGCTTTAGAACTTCCAATTGATCTAGAAATGAATATTTGTCCAAATCCATATTAATTTGGGACGAGGCTTAGTTTGTTGTTGATATCTCTCCCTCTTTTTTTTTTTCAATTATTTCTCTAAAAATAGTAACATCCCTTCTGCTTTTATTAACAAATACAAGTGAGAAAGCATTTTTGTTTTACATATCTACAATTGAGAGTGCATGTAAGTGCATTGAAGGAGTTTTTAAGGTTTGGCTGACAACTAACAGAAATCATGTACACTTCCAACCCAAAATGGAATTGGGCAAATTTAAAGTAAACCACCAATGGAAAAGGTAATAGTTAAATCTAATTTCATACATTTTCAGATTCTGGAACATGTAGCACAATCTCATTCAGAAGTAAAATTAGAAATGTAACAGGAGAACTCCTATGAGCCTGGCATAGCATGTTTACTTAATACGATATCTTACATTACAGATCTATTCTGATGTTTATGGTAACTAGAGTTCATTTTTATAAATTACAAGGAGGTACCAACCTGCCATCCCTCTAAAAGTGGTCCACGGCCAGTCATCTCTGACTGGAATTGAGAAAAATCAATACCATTCCTCCCAACTATATAACTCCAGTAATCATTTGCATCTGAAGCTATGTCTATCATTTCCACCTGTCTGATTGACAGTTGTTCTTTGTTTAGGCTATGCACCTAGATTGTAGAATGTTCAATTAATAATCTTGAGAAAAAACTAGAAAGAGAAAAGGGGTCATTAAATGGCTAAGAATGAACTAGGATTCCATGTTGAACTAAAGCGACGTTAAAACTCACATTTTCAGTGTGTCCATTGTCAGCCTTATGAATAGTTTCAATTGTTAAAAGAAACCTTGTGAAATATGGGCACTGAAAAACACAAAACATGGAGATTTACAATCAAAATTTTATAGAGGTGAAAATGATTTTAAGAAAAATTGGCAAAAGGTTGAAATAGTTACCCTAATAACTGCTTGAAGCAGAGTCAGACATCAAGCAGCAACCATAAAAGTCAGGATGGAAGAAACTCAATCAAAAGAATCAATTTTCAGTTAATAATGTGAATGCGATAAGAAATCGTGTTGACAAAACAAACCTGATTTACATCTTGGGTACGCATTCCATGCCTCCTCTTGCATCACAAGAGCGTCTGTTGGTGCAAATTTAGTCAACCAAGTAGGGGCTTTGCTGGAAAGAGTAAGGTGAATGAATCATTAAATGACGATTCAAACTTTTAAGAAAATTCTCAGAAGAAGTTTCGGATCCAATTAATCAAAACCAGACTGGATTATATAGAACTAAAAGGGCTCTGGAGAGTGGTACAGTAGTCTAAAAATATATACATATTACTGAAAAAGGATGAAGAGGAAATATGTGCCAGAAAAAATGAATATCATCAAAATACACTTAAGTAAAAAACTTGTTATCGAAGTTGGAAGAAAACCTAAGGGTCGTTAATTTGGTGAGCGTACTAACTGGCAACTCGAACCTCATAAAGATAAAAAAATAAAAAAAATAGGCCATGTCTTTTCTTCTTTGTCAATGGAATGGACCTACAATTTTCTCAAGTTCACAATTGATGCATATATTTACTCCATTGGCTTACATCAAAATGCACTGCTATTCATCTGATCAATTGCGCAAGAAAGATTGCAAATTCAATTCAAGTTCACATAACATAATACTATTTTCTCCAATTTACCTTTGTAACCGATATATTTTGGATGTGTATTGCCCCTTTCCAAACTCATCATCTTCGAAAGGTCTGTTCACCAAAACCTCCACCCCTTCACTCCCTGTGGCGTTTTGCTGTTGCATTTTCATAACCATATACATCTGAGCTACTTGATACTGCCATTCAAATAAAAAATCCCTCAAATTTACTGAACAGAAATAGATAATTAACCGTCAAAATCATCTATAATTTTTACCTCTTCCAATGACAAAGGCATAACAACTCGACTTTACAACGACCCCAGATGCAAAAGGATTCTGGTCAAGGAAAACAAAATGTACCTAACAAAAAATAAAACTGTGATGTTTGGAGATATTTTAGGATAGCCTTTCTCGAAATTTTGTTACTATCAGTGCCCAAAAATCATAATAATCGTATTAAACCAAAAAAAAAAAAAATCAAGGTCAGGAATTGGAGTCAATGACTCTATATAAAATACAGGAACGACATAATAAACACATAAAATCTATAACAGAAAGAGACCCTCCAGTGATATTGAATATGCAGAATCCTTACAAAAATACATAATGGGCATGATCACAAAATGACAGGACATGCACGCACATCAAAATCAACACTAACTTTGGCGTTTTCACAAAGACAAGGATACAATTCGCTGATCTGAACCATTATTTCTCGTATTGATTGTGAGTAGGAACTCCCTTCAATTAAGTTTGCAAAAGCAGAACCCTGACAGATTAAATTACACCCAACAATTTGAGGGTAACTAATGAGAGGAAAGGTAAGTATTTTTCAAAATTGCAAAACGGATGATTACAGGTTGCGTTTTGACAAACTCAGCGAAGCCCGGCACATATACTATATTAGAGAGAAAAGGTGACAGAGATGAAAGGAGAAGGAACGTGTCTTTTGTGTTGGGAAGTCCAAAATGGGAGGTTATGTTTTGACCTTGACATATTGTATTGGAAAATATGGCCATAAGCGGACGGTGGCTCATATTTTTCAAGAATAAGTCTTAATGTACGGACGGTGGCTCATATTTTTCAAAAGGAGTGTGAGCTCCGCCATTTTTTAAATTGTGGGCTCCATCATCGTGAGAGGAGTGTAATGCATTGATGTACACTCAAGTGTGTACATCAAGCATTTCTCATTTTTCAAACCGTTTGGATTTTTATTTTATTTTTTGGGAGAATTTTAGCACAATTGATCCTGGACTTATTCGATAAGCAAGAAAAATGTTTATTGTATATCATCATTTTATATAATTTTTATAAATTGATAATATGTTAAAAAAAAGGAATAATGTTATTTACAGTGAAAACTATCGGTACTCGCCACATATGACATACGCATACAATGGCGAGCGCAGACATTTTGAGTTAAGGGGCACAATCAAACTAGCAAAAAAGTTAGTCAGTTTGCCAATCACAATGTTGAAGTCGATTGATAGTTCGGTCCTTGCTGCTATATAAAATCAAGTTGCTCCTTAAAAAATTATTATACCACTGTAACTTGAAATGAGCAAAACTTGCAGTCCAATCTTGTAACGATTTGAAAATTTTTGAGGCCATATTCGACGTAAAATTTCATAATAAAATGATGTAAATTATATTCAGAATTTGTCGCAAAAAAAATAATAAACGTTAATAAAATAATTGATTTTTTTTAAAAAAAAGACGAGTTAGACGTTTATTTTTAAGACGCACGTTTGACGCACGTCTAATTATTTTCGATATTCGTTTAGATCATTTGATATGTCTACAATGTAGTTTTCGAAACGAGCTTCGAGATGACTTGGATGATTTATGAATTCGATTAGCGTAAGATCGTAAGAGAATTTTTAAAATTAGCATGTTATCAAAATTATCGAAATACTAGTTTGAAATAGCCTATTTTGACGCGTTGTAATATTTGCTACGGTTGACCGTTTCGCATGTCGTTTACAACGTGAAAAATTAGACCGTGAACACTTCAAAACGGTATTAAGAATGAAATATTTTAACTTTGTTTGACATCCATAATGATCTTGCAAATTGAGATAAAAACATTAAAAAAAAAAAAAAACTCAATTTTTTTGGAAGACCCATCAAGTCCCATCGTGCACCGGTGTACACATGAAAATTTGTGACTTGATGGCCAATAAAAAAGTATCACATTAATATAAATGATGATAAACTGCCATGTGTGTTGAGAACTGTAGAACGATCGAGGTATCTATATATACCACACTTCTTTCTTCAAACAAGGACAATTTTTAAACTCGTCAATGCCCTAACTACTAAAAATTCCTAACAAGGCAGGGGGACAAGGGTTGCCCCGATCTTGACCTCTACCTCGATTCCGTTCGTTGTCATCCCTACGTGAGATAGTACAAAGTCACCATAGAACAAATTTCTATCATAAATTTGAATTGTCCAGAACCTTCCAATAAAATTATTTTGTATCCTCCGCAGTGAATAATGTTATAATTTGTTCATGCCTTTTTCAGTTCTTGCTACTATAACTCGAGCAACTAGAAAAAGGTTTGACAAACTTGTAATGTACAATTGCAATTTTCAATATTGTTTGGTCCTCGTTATTTCAAAAATATATTTCTCTATCTTATTTTTAACTATATATTCATTAATAAAATGATATTACACGCACATTAAAAATGTTTCCTTATTTTTTTAACGACACATTGAAAAATGCATTTTTGACAAATTTTTTTTTGGCTCAAACAGGCTCATATATTCCATCTTAACGAGTATACGTGCTTGAAATCAACAATTTCTATGAATTTTAAATCAGCTCGTGTAAAACAAGTCCGTTTGATTGGCGGAGTTTTCCATGGAAGTAGGAAATATTTTCCTACTTTCACTTTTTTGACTGTTTGATATGCGAAATTTTCCACGGAAAATGTTTTCCTCCATTTTTCTAGGTACAACCCTTTGGTGCACAAATGGTGGAAAAT